>JACXIM010000063.1:648163-708224 GCA_014737505.1 Bombus sibiricus | reverse complement strand
AGAATCTTTCCTTCAGGTATTTGTAGCTTAGATTGACTTTCTTACAATTTCTTTCAAATTTTGGACCATATATTACCCAGTATATCGCCTATGCATAATTCAATTTTTAAGGTTATTGGCGTGAATGGAATGGAAAATGTTGAGGTTAAGTTTGAGTGATTGAAGAACGAGTGGATGAATTTGTAATAGAAAAGTATATCGAAATAATTAAAGGTATAAGTATAGGTTTATGCTGATCCAGATCCTCACACTCATAGTGTTAGAATAAAATAGAAAAATAGGGAGCAGGTTCATATATTTATAGCAAAAGGACATTACCAAAAAGGTTAACCTTATTGCTCTAAGGCTACAGGGAACACAAATAGAAATCTGTTTATTAGTTTCTTTGTTCCTAGACCTTGCAGCCCAGAACATAATGTGTATTCAAGGTCACAATAATATGCACCTCTGCTTATTTAGAATATTTTGCGTAATAGCAGTGTGCAGGTCAGAGATATAAATAAATAAAAATGTAGAGTTTTTCTTGAAGTAGTTACTTCAACAGAAAATATTCATGAAGAAGAAAAGGGTAGGAGAAAGAAAGGAGGCCAGTGGAAAAATGAGCCAGAAGATAGAATAGAGTAAGAATTAAAAAAGGAAAGAAAAGGAAGATACAGAATCTTTCCTTCAGGTATTTGTAGCTTAGATTGACTTTCTTACAATTTCTTACAAATTTTGGACCATATATTACCCAGTATATCGCCTATGCATAATTCAATTTTTAAGGTTATTGGCGTGAATGGAATGGAAAATGTTGAGGTTAAGTTTGAGTGATTGAAGAACGAGTGGATGAATTTGTAATAGAAAAGTATATTGGAATAATTAAAAGTATAAGTATAGGTTTATGCTGATCCAGATCCTCACACTCATAGTGTTAGAATAAAATAGAAAAATAGGGAGCAGGTTCATATATTTATAGCAAAAGGACATTACCAAAAAGGTTAACCTTATTGCTCTAAGGCTACAGGGAACATAAATAGAAATCTGTTTATTAGTTTCTTTGTTCCTAGACCTTGCAGCCCAGAACATAATGTGTATTCAAGGTCACAATAATATACACCTCTGCTTATTTAGAATATTTTGCGTAATAGCAGTGTGCAGGTCAGAGATATAAATAAATAAAAATGTACCATGGTGGGAAAAGTTTCTTTTGTTTTATAAGGAAACAATCAACGTTTCTTGTTTTACATTATTTTATCGAGTTACGTACGATCCATTTTGCTGCAATAGAACTGAGCTAGAAAGAAGCTTCCACGACGATCTGATACCTAAATAATCCGATAAGATAAACCGAGTTCTGGTTTTCTAAAAATTCAGCTTCTAATTAACTCGGTTTCGAAGCATCGCTTGAGACAAACGGTGCAGAAACTGTTCCACGTTTATAGCTGTCGGAAGTGCAACAAACGTACTTTTAAATCCTGCGAAGAGAAGAAGAAGAAGAAGAAGAAGAAAAATAAGTGGTAGAAAAGTAGAGCATAGGAGAAGAGATAGAAATAAAAATTCGCCGATAACAGGCAAGTTGCGCGAAAAAGGAAGCAACGAGAAGATATCAATGAGACCTTTTTTCCTCGACATTAGTTATCCGTTTGAAAAAGCTCGCTGTTCATCCCTCGTTTAATAGAAATCCGATGCGGCTGCGATTGCATTCTTACGGCACAAACACGTTCAGAGAGGTGGATTTAGATGCAAACTACTTTTTGAAGTACTAACTCTTCTGCGACTCTCTTGAAAGCACGTGCGATAAGCCTTCGATCTGTTTAATCCCCGAGGCCGTGTTTCAGTTCTCCCTTTAGCGAACCTTCTGCACGATCCATCTTTGTTCGCAGCGTAGAACACGTTCCCTTCGTCTTAATGAAATCGCCTGAACGCGCGCGTAAATCGCGCCAGCGCAACTTCCCGTTTCCTACGATCGATCGCGATATTTTTAATTCGCACGATCGTCTTTTAACGCGCTGCGTTTCTTCCCGTGCAACAATCCGCCACTCTCATGGCGAAACGAGACGCGTCAACAGAATCCAATATCGGCTTGGCAACTAAGTGACTGCGGACTTTGTCGTTAGATGTTATTGACAAATCCGCAATCACTTAGTTGCCAACGTAATAGTCGAACGAAAGCAAGAAACCTGCGGGTAAAAAGATTTTATAACTCGGCGATAGACACGGGCCAATCCTGTTTCTGGGCTTAAGGCGGAGCAACACGCGAGCGGACTTAAACTTTTCGTATTCTGTAAATCCGGCTACCGAAGTGGATGTTCTTCTGGTGGTCGTATCAAACGCTCGACCCGATAAGTCGTCCCTTTTCTTCTTTCCACCGTCATATTTTTCTTCCTTGCTCGCTCACATTCTCTTTCTTTTTTACATTCGCTGGTCTATTCGCGTATCCTCGTCACCGGAGAGCCCATCTTCATCATTCCGGCGTTATCCTCTTTCCTGGCGCGCGTTGTCGCGCCAGAAACTTAGAACCATCCCTCTGATTATGTTTTTACCGTCAAGTCGGCTTCTTTCAGCCCGGAAATTACTTCCATCCCGCCGTCTCTGTGTCCCTGCGCCAACCGCGCAGCCAGCCGGTCTCACCTCTTCTCTCCCTTTCTGCTCTACGTTTCCCTCGCTCCGTCGCAGATTTTCCGCAAAGTAATACCGTTTTATGCCCCCTAAAGATCCTCCTGCAGCGACTATCTAAGCGACGGATAATCGAGTTCGTTCAACGCCAGGCAAATAACTCGTTGGAAAGGGAAGCGATGCCGGTTCCACCGTTTTTCTTCGGTTTCTCCGAGTGTCGTTGCTCGTCGACGCGAGTGTGTTGACCTTGGACACGCGCGTTCCACCTGCTACGAGACGATATCCAAAGACGAAGAGAATTTGTCGAGGTTGAAAAAGTGGCAAATGTTGGCGGATTTCAACGATTGGAAGGAGCGCGGCATTTCTGTTTTACCTGCGATTTAATTAAGTTTACACAGAGATGGCGGAAGTAGTTTATGGTTTGCGTAGGTCCGGCTACTTTCATATAAAATAGTCCCCCGGGCGAAATTAAAATTCCCATGAAATTTATAGCTTCGTTTAAAGCTGTCGTGGCGTAGCTGCAAACGAGAACGTAATCTACGTTTTCCGATCCATTTCATAGTACTTCGCATTATGCTCGCGTGGTCTTTGCTATTAGGTTGTCCGAAAAGTTCCTTTCGTGTCATAAGGTGATAATAGATGAACAATAATTTCTGTTTTATATTATTTTATTGAATTTGGTATGATCCATTTCGTTATATTTCTATTATTACGTTCGTGCACAATTCAATAAACTAATATAAAACAAAAATTATTGTGCGTCTATTATTTCCTTGTAAAACGAAAGAGACTTTTCGGATAACCTAATAGTATACGACACTAGTAATATGATATTGATATATTGAGAATTGTGCATCTTGATCGCCGAAATATATGTATAGAAACCTTTAGATTTCACTTAGAATTGATATAAAAATAGTTTCAGATTTATTTAATTTCTGATGGACAAGATATTCGTCGATGCATATTTGCACGCGTCTCGGCACTCTATTTGTCTCGCCATCTTCCTTACCAACAGAACAGTTGCATTCTTCTGTTTTACGAGACGCTGTGCACGCACATACTGCAACACACTCGTACTCATACACGTGTGTCACTACTACTACGCGACTAATCTAGTGTAGCACACAAAATTACGCATATCTCAATATGATATTTACCGAATAATTTGCAACTGTAAAATACAAAATCTGCAGAGCTTGAAACAGTCGGTAAACACGAGCTTGCGATGGAGTATCCTCTGCATCGTATAATTCGTAATCTCTCTGAATTTTGTATTCTTCGCCAAATACAAACACATTTTTCATAAACCGCCAGTTTCCACGCCGGTTAACTCTCTTCTGCGATTATTACTCTATGGAAAACATCCAATTAAGGGAAGAAATCCAAGCGTTTGCTGAAAGACATTGTCATCGAAAATTCCCACATGATGAAGCCTGCGCTCTTTCCCGCAACAGTTTTTCTTCATATTTTCGCCAGTTTCCCCCGTCCTGTTAATTGTTATTGCACTCAAATTGATATGGCTCGCGAGAAAACTGTCCAATACCATTCTTTTCGTTCATCGCGAACGGTAAGTTTCTCAAATTGGTATAAAACTGTGGCAGCTTACAAAGCAACGCAACTGAGCAAGGTACCTTAGTACTAAATAACAAATTACTGCTCAAATAATGAGAAAGATTGTCGGTGACAAGAAGCCGATTAATAGGCTATCGGTTGGTAAAGTGTTAAATAAACGACAAAGATATAAAATAAACGACACACCTTGTAGGCAGATTGTACTGTCAGCAGACGATGTGCATACTTGTTGGCACAATTTAAACGAAGAATCGTAAGCGTTGAAACAGACGCTTCGCGCGTTACGATTCAATAAAATCGAACATGTCCGTGTGAAAATGGCGATGTGACTCTCTCGACGAAAATAATTTGCTGGAAGATCCCGCACGTTTCCCTTGCCGCTAGAATCCCTCTTTGCCCGGTAAATCAAACGCCGGTTCCTCTCAGCCGTAATGAACACGAAGGAAAGAAACACAGCAGGAAATGGTGATAAAAATTGTCAGAATTTGGTCGATTGATAGAAGCAATTTCAAGGGTCGTTAAGTACGTCACGTGAGCAAATTGGCCGAGATTGTTCCGCGATAACCGAAGCAGCCGCGATAGAAACGTCGCGTTAGGTTGCAGCGGCTGTTTCGAAGAATCGTTGGTCTGTTGAAAAATACAAGAGCTTGCGGAAAATCCTGCGAGATTGTGGACGATTCTAGCGCGAGATAACGTCGCTCGTTTGTCCTCGACAAGCTTCTGGGTAGCGTGCGGAAACGCTTTCGCGGCAGCGTCTTTCACCGTCGACGACGACGACGACGACGACACAATCCAACGCGGACGTCCACGGACCTACGTTGCCGTGTCATTGTCTCTTGAAAGCCGACAAAGCGCGTCCGATTATTTTCGCGTTCTGTCGAGACAGCCCGACCCCTTTGTTCATTTTCAATGCCTTGCCTCAGCTCGATTCATCCTTTCCTGCCCCGATGTCCTTG
The DNA here is from genome assembly GCA_014737505.1 of Bombus sibiricus. NCBI lineage: Eukaryota > Metazoa > Arthropoda > Insecta > Hymenoptera > Apidae > Bombus > Bombus sibiricus. The sequence continues at coordinate 703,095 of JACXIM010000063.1, read as the reverse complement.
CTCGCAAAACCCAGCCAAGAAATATCACGGGTCGTGTACCACCCATGGCTCATAATAAATGAAGAGTCGAATATCGGATGGAGGCTGCCGCTTTTGTTCTACTTATCGGCCAGCTGTTGTCATCTCCCGGACCAGCCGACCAGGTGGCACATTTATCTCGGCGCAAATAGACAATGAGTGGAAATTAATATCTTGAGAACTCAGAAGACAGGAGTCACATGATCACGCTGCTTCAAAGTCTGCGGCAAGGTCTCTCTTTTTAACTATTCGCGTTTGTTAGCCAAACGATTGCTCGATCCAACCATCGATCTGTCTCGCTTCTAGGGACCTCGGCGCTACGACCGAAGTTGCGCACAGCAGCTTCGTACCACGAGGCAGCAATGCTATGAGCCTTGTGTTTGGTCGTCCAAGTCTCTTGCCTTCAATGTGCTGCTGGCCTTCATCTTTTCGCGATTGCAATAATATTTTTGCAGCTAAACGATACGGAAGGTTGGCGCAAGCTTCAATTTGGTGTTACAGTAGTCATGTAGTTAATCACGGGATCGACTAAATCCGTGAGAAATAACGATGCTATGTGGTCTTGAAATTTTCCAGGGAATATCACGCAGAACCTGCATTTTTGAAGGATCAACTTGAAACATTTGTAGAGCAACTATGCACTTTAATACCTTCGTTAATATCTTTATGCGAAGAATACAGTGAACGATTGGACGATGGCAATCTCCTTTCAGACTGGTGCGTCTTTGTGCATAAAACTGCTGAAGAGGATCGAAGGCAAACGGTGACCGTTAGAAGATATCGTTTCGAAAGAGGAAAATATGAGATATGGTGAGAGGGCCACTTTCGAAATCGATGGAAGCATCGACTCTTGATCAAAGAGCAGGAGGCTTTCATGACTGAAAGGATTCGTTGGGAGGTCCGAAACGCTGTCATTTCCCAGCGGAAGTGGGATCCTGCGTGAAGAATGTCAAAGCTAACTGGAGAGAAAAGACGAAGAAAGGCGAGCAGACGAGAGAAAGATTGAAAGTCTCGGTGAAAGCGGAAGATTCTGCCCATAGGATTCTTCACGCATATTTCATTCCAAATGTGTCTCTCTTTTATCTTCTCTTTCATTCGACGTATACATACTATACACGTTACACGTATTATATATCGCAGGATTTTACTTTTTATCGAACCGTTTAAATATACATGGTGTCCAAAAAACAAAGATGAAGTACGGTCCATGGTGATTAGAGTGCGGATACTTTCGCAAATTGACATTCTGCGATTTTATACCGTCGACTGAAGTGAAATTTAAATAACGAATTTATATACGCAATCTGTTCAATTCTATTAACTTTACTGTATGTAATAAAATTTGATATATACGGTACATCGATATGCAATTAATTATGATTGATAAATGTCTCTATGACAGATTAAAACCGTATTATAATTATCCATATCCAAGTATACTAGGATTTTATATAGACATTGGATTTTACTGAACGAACATCGATTATTATTAAACAAGATCGTCAAACGTATGAGAATATTTTTAATAACGAAATGTGCAGGAAGCCACCAATTCGATACAGTAGCACGTTGTCTGAGTGTGTTGCCAGTCTCAGCACGGTTATGCAGAAAAGATTAGAGAAAAGAATTCCCTGGAAACATGGGAAATGTAATATTGGGTTGGCAACTAAGTGATTGCTGATTTTGTCAATACCGCCAAACGACAAAATCCGCAATCACTTAGTTGCCAAGCCAATAACTTGATATACTTTTGCGAATTGCGTACAATTATCTGGGAAATCGTGGTACAAGCGATCGGCTGTTGATTCTACGTGCAAAGATAGGTCGAAGAGGAAGAGCGACGTTTTTTCGTTCGAGGCTTCGTTTCGGAGAAGAACGAGCTTGAAGATCCGTCAGGTGCTCGTATGCTAATTGCAAGTTCCCAGCTGCCCGACTGCGTTTTCTCCTCGTGTTCGTATTTCTGAACATGGACAATATCACGATTTGCTTCCTATCGTTGCTGTTATCTCGTTTCCTTATGTTCTCTTATTGGCAACTAAGTGACTGCGGGTTTTGCCATTAGGTGGTATTGAGAAATCCGCAATCACTTAGTTGCCAGCGCAATGTGCTACATTGTTTTTTATCCGGAACGTTCGATGTTACTTTTCAATTTGTAAAAATCGCTTTGTAAAAGTGGTGCGCGGAATAAAATGAAAGATGCCAGGCCACAGTCACACAACTGTCCGCTCAAACACGATAGATAGCGGGTGTGCTAAGATCAAAGATACTGCGGGAGAAATAGCCCGCTCGACGAAGAGAAAAGGATTTGATACATTTGCCGGCCGGGATTTTCGAGAAGAAAGTTCTTCGAGTACGACTCATCCTTTCTTCCTCTTCGTTTCCTCCTGCTATTTTTCATCGAAATCTAGATCCTCGTGTCAGCGAAGGAAAGTCGAACACCGAGTTTCTTCATCTCTTTACTTCATATTCCCTTTGTCGTCGAAATGAACGGTTCCTCCTTCATAATTCTACGTATTCTCGTTCCCAAACTTCGTAAAGCGTGTCCTTGAGAATGGGAGCTGTGCGCTTGAGCGCAAAAACTACCACAATGGAATTAATGGAATTAATTAATTGTCATATTGAGTTGGCAACTAAGTAATTGCGGATTTTGTCATTAGCTTGTATTGACAAAGTCCGCGATCACTTAGTTGCCAAGCCTCATAGTCAAGGATCCCGAGGAACTTTTTAGGAAAAATGTCGCAGACATCTACCGGGTGAACGAATTGAAAATGGAGCGCCGCTGAGAAACTGAACACTCGCGGCTACTGTAACGTTAATTGTAATACAAATTAAAACAAAGGCGAATGATTCTTTGGGAAACAGTTAAATTTGCAGTATACTTTTTATACTGATCTCACGATGCTGTAGTTATATTAGCAAACGTGGATTATCGACCCGTCGTTTATTTTCCTCAGCAACTGAAATTGAGGCGCAGCGCTTCGCTGAATCGCATTATTGGCAGATGCATAATGGAGCTGCTCGATAAATAAACAACATCAGATTCACCACGTCACTGCTGCGTTCTAGCCTTAGATAAACCGGCTCAATTTTCAATCTTAACGTTCAATCACTGACAAAACTCGATGATTCCGCCATTCTCTTTCATTACGCGATATATTCCGCTTGAATATCAACACGTAACGTCTTACGAAAGTCTGTGTGCGTGAAACGAAACAGCAATTTTAAAGTAGACAATTTTTGTTTAAACGCTGCACCCGCCAGCATTTTCACTTTCTCCATTTTCTTCTTGGAATAACGTTAATACAAAGTGCAACGACTTGTTCGTTGAATAATTGTGCAGGAATTTTGATAAAATTTGCATAAAGACAAGATGAAATTTGTATAAATATTGATGAAATTTTTATGAATATTTGACAAACATTTTCATGCGAGAGAAATTGAAACAAGATACGCGTGATGGAATTTTTAGTAGTGCGTTACAAGTTATCGTAATGAATTATTAAATATTTATCACAACGTTATAAATCCGATCCATTGAGATTAAATACGTGTCGGTGAACATTTGATAAAGCGTGGGCATAAATTTCCATGCAAAAGTGAAAAACGATTCGCGCAAGATGCTCCAATTGTCCATAAATTATCGCAGAAATTATCAGCAATTTTTTTTTCACCGAGCTTTTAAATAAAAAAATAAAAAAAAAAACAGGAGAAAAATGAAATATCATTTTTGCACATTAAACATTGAAGGAGCATGAAAAATGATATTAAAAATATTTCAAATTCTCTAGAAAATATGGTAAAGTATTAATTATCGGTTTGTTTCAAAAATACATCTTCTTTTACAAATATTAAATTTACCTTCGCAGACATAATTGAACCGCGGAATTTTATGCAAATTCACATTTTTCACGATATAATTAAAAACTGTTTTGCCTATCGAATATTACAGAAAGCTGAACCTTCGATATTTCATATGCTTCTTCGTACCATCTACATATTGTGAAATTTTCCACTTTCCCGTTTCCCATTAAACGCATAAAAATCCACGGCCTAGTCGTAATTAAAAAATCATCAATCCACAAGGCGAGCAAATTCACCGAACCGATGTAACGCGCCACGATATCAGACGAAAATCCAACAAACACGTTGCGTAAACGCGCGTTACTCTGGCAACGCTTACGATGACGTACACTCGACGTCCGTAGCAGTTTGATAATTTCGTGCGTTGGGACGCTCCTTTGGATCGCCGCGATCCGTCGTACGATAACGCGGCGCCGCTTCGACGAACACGAAGGCTCGTCGCGACGCGTGCGAGCGAACGAAAGAGGAAGAAGCTCGCCAACGTCGATAGCGCACGATCGTCCGAATTTCGCGTGTCGAAATGGCTGTCGTGCTCGAGGCCGAGGCGAGCGGAGAGCAGGATATTCACGGTCGATCGAGCGAATGTAAACTCGAGGAGCCACGGATATCGTATTTCTTTCCGGGAATGGAAGAAATAAGAAAGTCGAGAAAAAAGCGGACGAGAGAAAAAAGAAGCGAACGACCAGCAACGAGACGAAGGAAGCGGAGGATGGGCGTTTCGAGTCGTAAGGAGACGAGGTCGAACAAAGTGGATAAAGTGGATAGAACGAGATTATTTGATAAAACGAGTGAGAGGAGCGCTGTTATTCGCTAAAAATCCTTGCGTGGTGCTAAAAACCGTGAAATAATCGCCGATACCAAAACTTGGTTCTTCCTCGCGCGGTTGACGCACAGGGTGCGTCGCGAATGATACGGCTACTTGCGGCAGATACTGTGCCACTTTTATCGCCAGATCTGGTGGCAGACACGGAAAGAAATAATTCTTTCTCTGTGCTGGGAAGCCGCCGTGCAGACTTTCGAAGTGGATTTTATGAGAAGGAAGAAGAAGCGGAAGGACTACGTATTCTCGCGCGGAGATATTTCTCGCGGCGGAAGAAATGGAAGGTGGAAGCTGTAGCGGTAGGTAGAAGGCAAAGTTCAAGTTGTATACTTGAAGACATTTGCGTTGTTACGAAGCAGCAGCTTCAAGTTGAAGCTCATTTCTTCGCTTCACTTTGGAATATTTCTAACTTTCGTCGGACGAATTAAACATCTCTCTCTCTCTCTCTGTATGTTGTTCAATTTGTAGCAACAGTAGAATATTTGTTGGCTTTTATAGGTCTGTTTTTTTAACGATATGTTTAACCCAATGTCGTGCGTGACTCGACATCAGTTTTTATCTCAGGAGCTCCCTTGCCGAAGCTCCTTTTTTTTTTTTGTGAAACGTGCATCCTGGAGATTGTTTCAAGATATATCATGTATTTAAAATTTAGAAAATACAATAATAGTGGGGATAAAACTGGTATTTAAGTGAATTTCTTTCTTCCTTTATTTCTTTCAATTGTCTTATTTTTTAGTTAAAATAAATTTCAAATAAAACACTCAAAAGCGTTGGCAACTTGCTGGTGAGTAAATTGAAATAAAATTCCCTAGTGCAAAGGGTTAAAGTTTGCATATGTGTGTGTTATATATACATACACAGAAAACTTAATAATTTCCAATGAATTGGCAATTGGAATAAAGTTGCAATGTTAAGATACCGTTCTACGCGTATTTTGTGCGAAGCATGAAGATATTCCAGATAATTACATTAAACGGCTGAGAAAACTATATACACGGCGATGCAGTTGTCTCATTAAGAAATGTACCGTTCTGATTAGCCGAAGTGGCAGAGATGAGAGCGACGCAAAGCAGGATTTGTAGCCGAGACGATTTCCTATTGTTTGGTTGAGTGTACCAGTAGCGCAGCTGCACTCCAACCATATACGTACGATGCGTTTCACCACCTAAGCAATAACTCGTTTAATATTCATGCGAATGTATCGGCAACTAACAAAACCATTATGCTTGCTGGATGGTCCAATTAAAGCGATATGGATCATCAACAAAATACTGGTGTTTCATTGAATGTCATAACAAAATTGTTGTTATTTCTGTATTTAGAGGTAGGATCACAATATTCAAATTATTTTATTCTTTGGATAAATCTATCACACCGTTCTGAGCCGAAAAACCTTTATTGCACTTTCTTACATGGACTAGGGATAAAAACAAAAGAATATCTTAAACCTATCGATTATATCTAGAACTATTTTCTAGTTACTTTTTATTGTAACTAGAGCATCTGCATATGGTTGGTGAGCGTGAACTCACGTTGTCATTTTCAACAAAAATAAAATAGACTATACGAATTATTTAAATATCTCCCTAATACTACGATTAATTATGTCAAAAATTTTTATATCAAATTAATGTAAAAAATTGTATGAATTATTGTTATAAGAAAAAGGAAGTTTAATTAGCTAAAATACTCTAAACAAAATAACAAACTATGGAATAAAATTCCTTCGTTTAAGGCTATCGATCGTTTACTCATATACAGTCGGTGATTAGCCAGGTTCAAGTAGCCCCGACAAATTTTCAAACTCGATTTTCTCGAAAACTATACCTTCGATGAAAAATCCCTATTTCACATTTTATTCTTATTTCTTCGTAAGGAATCGCCTCGTGCCTGTTTTTACGTGTTATTCGGCCGCACCCTATATATATCTATATATATACGATATATTACAACGTATTCGAAATTTCATCCAATTAGCGAATACGCGATAAATCGAAATTCCTGCAATTCCGTGGCACGGGATTCCGTATCTCCGCGTGCGATCTTTAATCAAGCAGAAACCACGGCCGCATTTTCTCCTCCTCATTTCAATCGCCGAGCGCGAACAACCGCAAAACAAGCCAGCTAATTCGATCAATTTTCTACCGGCGAGTAAACACGTGCTCGCTACGTTCGCGAAAAATCGAACAAGGCGGCGAACGTGGGAGGCTGTGGGAGGCGATCGAAAACCGCGTCGGAACATGCAGTTACGTGGCAAGATATTCGGCGTAACGCGTGATCGTCGATTCTCGGCCACGAGGAGGCGATCGTCTACGAGCTGCTTTTTCTTCGCAGGGGTGGAAAAAGCTCAAGGTCACGGAGGCGAGACAGAATCGCAATGGACAAAGCGTAGCAATGCCCCCCTCACCATCGGCCATCCCTCCAGTGAAACTACCCTTCGCGTACCCTTCGTGTGCCTCTGCCACACCCTCCCCTGCCGCCATATTGATCGGTCTGCCCCTACCAACCGAGCCACCCCCTACCAACGGCCCGCGATGCCAGCGTCGCTGTGCACCCGGCACAGCGACGTTGCCGCGTCTTTTCGCGGTTCCTTTTGCCTCGATGCCTTTCACTGGCCAACTTTCCTTTTTCATCCTTTGGCCACCTGAATCCAACGGAAAAATCGCCACGCGATTACTTTCAAATTTGTCGCAGTTTCTCTTCAGCTTCTCCGTTTTGTAGGTTTCGCGCGGACGTTGCGCGCGTCTGCGCTTCCTCTTTGAAAAAGCTGGCGAAGGTCAGCTTCTTACAGAAGCAATTCCATGTTATTTAGTACATTTTTGCTATTATTAATCCATCTGGGACCATTATCCCTAAACGAGGGTTGCCACATTTATAAAATTGTAGAACCAGTCGTTTTGACTGGTGTGGTATTTCTAGCGTTAGCATCTAGCGATCCAGCGATCGATCCGGAATTTTCCTGATAACTGATATCGTCACATTGAATGATACGCGGTAAAAATTTGAAAAACGTGTGGCAAGTTGTAGAAAACTAGGAAACTGGTTAATTAGGGTTCGATAAACAGATTACAGGACTCCTGTACACTCCGACAAGTACCAGTCATTTTCACTGTTATTGGTATAAGTAGCCTTGATACAAGATTATTTTCAGTTTAAAAAACAAAATAAAATTCATTATATTATTCTTTTAGTTATCGTTGCGAAGGTCATTACATCATTGCGGAAAAAATATAACACGAAGTAGGAATTTTAAAGTAAAATTGTAAAGACTGGTGTGGTAGTTCGAAGTGTTAAAGTGTTTCTCGCGTTATCGTTCGCCTAACATCTTCTTACGTATTAAAACTCGTGTTTGAATTTCGTTCGGCGGGAAATCTGTTCCGGGAAACAGAATAAATATTAGATTAGCGTCATAGGTATTTGTGACGCGTGTGGCTGACTGTTTGTCGTGAAAGAAATACGAGCGAAACGTAAACGCCAAGTTCACCATTGGCTGAGCATATTGGTTCTAGAATGCCAAGGTCCAAGTTCAAGCTGCATGATTTCCGCGACCTTAGCGCGTGGAAACTTCGCTTTATAATTAATCACCTTGAGTCTGTTTCGTCCGTGTTCTGCTATTCCAAATGCAAAGCTGCCATTTTTCACCCCCTTCAATTTCCACGTCCATTACACTGCTTTTTATTGTTTTCTTTCATTTCCTGTTAGCCGGTGTTTTTATGAAACCACGCTAACGTCTCTCTAAGCACTGTACCTCGTAATTTTTCCCTCTCCTACTTCGCCAGCTATTTCAGATTCTCGGAAGAAATCCGTTACTTTTTACAGTTACTACGTTAACGATAACAAAGGTTATAATTACTTGGTTTTTAATGTGTTTCAATTGGTGCCGCGTATTGTCTCGTGTTCAACATATTTTCAAACTCCACTCGTACACTTCGAATGTTTGCACTTTGACACTAAATTTGCCAGCGTCGGTCAAATTCACCATTTTCGAAATTCTACACAAATTTAAACATATTTATCATATTGCTTCATAATTTCTGACTTTTCCTAAAACACGCATGCAATATATTTTTCAGTATTTATTTTTACTTTGCTTTTTCTTTTCTAAGGAAAAATTGTATTCTGTCTTACCTACCGCAACAACAAAATATTTTAATTATTCTTAAAATAAATGCAATTAGTACAAAGGAAAGTCAGATGACAAAAAAAATCAGTAATAACAAATAATAACAACTGTTACGACCGTCATCTTGTCATAAACCATAATCCATGCCTCGATCAAGAAGATGAGCATCAGCTATCGAGACATATGAACTCAGTGAATGGAAAAAACCATGGAATAATACTATCAACAAGTTCAGACTCATTACAACAAAAAATTTGTCAAGTAGAAAATTGTAAAGGTTACAAAATTACGAAAATTGTTTAAGATGTAGGAAATATTTATGCGGCAAATGTACATTTGATAATAAGACAATTTGTAAAAAATGCAGCGAAGTTGAATAAGATATATTTCTATATAAATAAAAGTGTAATTTTATTTAAGTCTATAATTGAAATTAACCAAAAGTAAATTTCGACGAAATTTTATGAAAACAAAATTTTATATACATTCAGTTATAAGTTAACTATTATCTAAATTAAATCATAAAAATTATTATTTCTTTAATCACACTGCATACGCTAGGAAAAAGTGTACACGAAGTGTCGATAGGTTTAGTGTTAACACTAGAACCACCGATAGTTAGCACGAAGCTATTTCTACCAAAACCAGTGAAAATGACTGGTCTTTAAAAAATACCTAATAATAGAATATTTTTATATTTATTGATTTATTACTTTCTTACAGAAGCAATTCCATGTTATATAGTACATTTTTGCTATTATTAATCCATCTGGGACCATCATCCCTAAACGAGGGTTGCCACATTTATAAAATTGTAGAACCAGTCGTTTTGACTGGTGTGGTATTTCTAGTGTTGGCATCTAGCGATCCAGCGATTTTCCTGACAACTGACATCGTCATATTGAATGATACGCAGTAAAAATTTGAAAAACGTGTGGCAAGTTGTAGAAAATGAGGAAACTGGTTAATTGGGGTTCGATAAACAGAGTACAGGACTCCTGTACACTCTGACAAGTACCAGTCATTTTCACTGCTATTGGTATAGTAGCCTTGATACAAAATTATTTTCAGTTTAAATACATAAAAAACAAAATAAAATTCATTATATTATTCTTTTAGTTATCGTTGCAAAGATCATTACACCATTGCGGAAATAAATATAACACGAAGTAGGAACTGTAGAATAAAATTGTAGAACCAGTCGTTTTGACTGCTGTGGTAGTTCTAGCGTTAGCATCCAGCGATCCAGCGATCGATCCGGAATTTTCCTGATAACTGATATCGTCACATTGAATGATACGCGGCAAAAATTTGAAAAACGTGTGGCAAGTTGTAGAAAACGAGGAAACTGGTTAATTGGGGTTCGATAAACAGAGTACAGGACTCCTGTACACTCTGACAAGTACCAGTCATTTTCACTGTTATTGGTATAAGTAGCCTTGATACAAAATTATTTTCAGTTTAAAAAACAAAATAAAATTCATTATATTATTCTTTTAGTTATCGTTGCAAAGGTCATTACACCATTGCGGAAAAAAATATAGCACGAAGTAGGAACTGTAGAATAAAATTGTAGAACCAGTCGTTTTGACTGCTGTGGTAGTTCTAGCGTTAGCATCCAGCGATCCAGCGATCGATCCGGAATTTTCCTGATAACTGATATCGTCATATTGAATAATACGCGACAAAAATTTGAAAAACGTGTGGCAAGTTGTAGAAAACGAGGAAACTGGTTAATTGGGGTTCGATAAACAGAGTACAGGACTCCTGTACACTCTGACAAGTACCAGTCATTTTCACTGCTATTGGTATAGTAGCCTTGATACAAAATTATTTTCAGTTTGAATACATAAAAAACAAAATAAAATTCATTATATTATTCTTTTAGTTATCGTTGCAAAGGTCATTACACCATTGCGGAAAAAAATATAACACGAAGTAGGAACTGTAGAATAAAATTGTGAAACCAGTCGGTTTGACTGGTGTGGTAGTTCTAGTGTTAATCCACACCGACACATTGTACACTGAAAACTGCCATAATCGGTGCGACTGTATTCGTTTCCAAGTTTACAAGAATAAAAAACTTTGCGTTTTACAACGTTGCATAATATGCGTTAAAGTTTGCCAACTGTTAAAATAATCACTGCTCTTCCTTCTTAACCTCGCTGTTAGGTATCTGTATTCTTTGAATATTTCTGCTGAGCTTCTTTGTATTTATTTACTTTTTATATTAAAGATAAAATGCCTGCTGAATTTTCCAACTTTCATAATCTGCTTACAACGCTTCCCTTTATTCCCCGTTTTCCTCCGCCGATTACTTCAAAACATAATTAACATGAAACATTTTCCTTACTGGAAAATACGAATTAATCTACAAATAGCGTTCTTTCGTTTTATAATACGATAACATCGGTGCGGCGAGCGAAGTAAATAGGAAAGCACGTTTTTTTCAAATTCTGCTGTAACAAACAATGGTTTGGGACTGGCGTTGGCTTCCCTCCAAGTATTTTAACCGCACCCGCTTTCTCCTATAATTACGTAACTAATTAGCAGGATCATTATCTCTGCGCTAAGTTCGTTTCACTCGTTTATCGTTTAAATAACGCGTTAGAGTGCGATACGAGGTGGCTCTGTTTCTTCAGCCCCTGACGCGCAATTTGTTCATTTATTAATTACGAACAACAAATTCCCTAGAAATAATTTTCTAAAGCCACAAAAATTCTGACGATTTAGTAACTTCATGCTATGGGTTGGCAAATTTCATTTAAATTTCTATGGCATATGGAAGAGCCACCACTTAAACGAATTGAACAATTGGCTATTTCTTAGAACCAGGAACACGTACAATGTACGTTACAATTGTTCATATACAATTGTACGTAATGTACAATGTACACTAAATTAATGTTAATTTTTATCGCAATCGAAATATGATTATACGCACCTACACATCTGTCTATCTTATTTTCATTATATAATTTTAATTGTACATACTCTAATTAATTAATGAAACTTAATCCTACACTCTAAATTGCGCCCGCTTATTCCAATTTTACTTCCAAGTTTCATACAAATACACAAAGTGTATACCTGTAGTGTATATAAATATGTACACACATATATATATACAATATATATATATATATATATACACAATATGTACGAACATATATATATACAGAAAATAGATAAAAAATTCTTCCAAACATATTAATTTCTCCCACGTAAAGGTAATTTTATTAAAAGGGCTTGGCAACTAAGTGATTGCGGATTTTGTCAATACAATGTAATGACAAAAGCCGCAATCACTTAGTTGCCAAGCCAATCGAGCATCATCGCTGTAAAGTTAGACAAATTTGTCGATAATCCTTTGGAAAATAAAGCCCTCGTTCCACTGAAACTTCGATTAAGGTAAAAAATAATTACTCGAGACTGTCAGAAAATTCTGTCGATTTAGTGTTTCGAGGAGAAATGTTAAACCACCGTTTCTGTAAAATCAGACAAATTTCGTCAATAACCCATTGAAAACCAAGGACCAGCCTTCGTTTCATTAAAACTTTGATCAAAGTGTCCAAAAATAATAATTTGAAATTGTCGAAAAAATTCTGTCGATTTATTGATCGAATGTTAAAACACTGTTTCCGTAGAATTAGAGAAATCTTGTCGATAGTTGTCTGACAAACTGAAAATCACCCTTCATCTGGCCCTTCGTTTTCACTGACCACCACATAAGCTGAAAGCTTGGTCTGTTTTCCATCTGCCGATACGTTGTCAGATACCATTAGCTACAGAATATAGAAAGATGAAAATTGAATATAGAAGATGAAAATTCCATTCTTTTATCAATTACCTTTAGAAGCTAACGAGAGACTACCGTGCGAGTGATACGAAGAGAAGAGTTTCAAGTTCATGAAGGAAACGATGCTGGCGCGATCTACTGACGCAAAATGGATGATACACAATTCGATAAAATAATACGAAAGGAAAAATATTCTGCATCTATCGTTTCTTTATAAAATGAAGGACAAGTTTTTCGGACAAGCTGAATTCAAAATTCGAATTTCGGAAAATAAAAGTACCAGGAGAGAAGAATTATTTGTGACGTTAAATGAAACTTAGGTTATAAATGAGTCTCAGGTTGTGAAACACCGAGAAATAGTTGCAACAGATTGGACTCGGATCTGTCTGGCGCTGGTGTTTGATTGGTCGCGTGCTCGCGCGGTTTGCCGCAATTTTTCAAACCGGTGCAGACGCGCGGTTTGCATTAATTTGTCGCCGCGTTTTGCCTTCCCGTGTAAACTGCTTCATGTAAATCTACGCTATGTTAAAACGCAGCGGGAAATTGGTGCGGCGGTGACGCCGCCGCAAACCGTTCCGCTGTACCACGCCTTTAAACTACGTATGGCAGAATAAAATTTTGTTGAAAATCACTCGTGACTTTGTTTCGACCGTTTGAAATATGAAAGCAAACAACATATCTGACGAATAGTGCGTCTTTATCTGACAAATAATCGCTAGGGATCCGTTTGGTGTAATACGAACCTACTGAAATTCGATCTTTAAACCGGGTTCGTAGAATTAGCTTTGCACGTGACACGAACCGATTGCTCACGTGTACGTGTCGTGTAAACCTGACTATAATTATGATCAATTAAAAACTCAAGACTAAGCATGTTGTCTTATATAATGCAAACGTAAAGCGTTCGTTAGTTTTTGAAAAATGAAAATACCAAAAATAAAATAACAAAATATTAGAAATTTTCCAATTTATGTTATTCTTGGAAAAAATGGATCACACGTGATTAATAAAATAAAATAATATAATATAAAAATAATAATAATAAATATAATACATAATAATAATAAATATAATACATAATGATAATAAATATAATACATAATGATAATAAATATAATACATAATAATAATAAATATAATATATATTAATAATAAATATAAAAATAATAATAATAAATAATAACAATAAAATAATATAAAATAGAAAATGTTGTGCATCTACCATTTGCTCGTGAAACTAAAGAAACTTTCGGGACAACCTAATATTATAATAATATATATAACAATTTGATTATTTTAGTATAGTAAATAATTTTATATTAATTGAGAGATTGATAAATAACGATAACGATTGATTACCAATATTTGGACAATAAAAATTATTTTTTACCTTTGAAAAATGATACCAAAATTAAAATACCGAAGTTTATAACAAAATATTAGAAATTTTCCAATTTATGTTATTCTTGGAAAAAATGGATCACACGTGATAAATAAAATAAAATAATATAATATAAAAATAATAATAATAAATATAATACATAATAATACATAATAATAAATATAATATATATTAATAATAAATATAAAAATAATATAAAAATAATAATAATAAATATAATACATAATAATAAATATAATATATATTAATAATAAATATAAAAATAATATAAAAATAATAATAATAAATATAATACATAATAATAATAAATATAATATATATTAATAATAAATATAAAAATAATAATAATAAATAATAACAATAAAATAATATAAAATAGAAAATATTGTGCATCTACCATCTGCTCGTGAAACTAAAGAAACTTTCGGGACAACCTAATGTTATAATAATATATATAACAATTTGATTATTTTAGTATAGTAAATAATTTTATATTAATTGAGAGATTGATAAATAACGATAACGATTGATTACCAATATTTGGACAATAAAAATGATCTTTTGCCTTTGAAAAATGATTATCCAGGAAGCTTAACCCTTTGCACTGCTATGTCGAGTGCAAAGGAGCTGCTTTGTCGAGTCCCATCGACATTCTTTCAGTCTCTTTTTTATGAAAGAAAAGCAGGATTGCATCCTGGAAATTATTTCAATATATAACATACGCTTAAAAATTAGAAAATACAACAATAGTGTGAATAAAACTGCTATTTAAGTGAATTTCTTTCTTCCTTTATTTATTTAAATCGTCTTATTTTTTAGTTAAAGTAAATTTCAAATAAAACACTTAAAAGCGTTAGCAGCTGCTGGTAACAAAATTGAAATAAAATTCCTAGTGCAAAGGGTTAAACCTTCGCGAATACGAGTGCAGGAGGATCGTATTGTTGGATGAACAGTTTCAAAGACGTCGGTGAATGTCAGCAGTCGGAACGCATTAAAATTGAACAAAATCAAGGACGCGACAGGCTGTGCAGGAAATCATCATTTAATTCGGTTGTGTCGTACGTAATACGGTTGAAGGAGTACGATTGCGCGTAAATACACATTGCGCAAGTATAGAATTCTATACTTGGTACGGAAAATGTTCTGTTCCATGGTTTGTCTGTAATTTCCCAGGGAAGTTTAGTTTCAATTCAAACCATCGTTACGTCGAATCGATAACGTTGCATATTATGCAAATACGCAAATGCTACGGGGAATCAGATGAGCTTCAAACCGTAAGACACGAAAAAGCATTAAACGTCACGACTATTTTGCAGTCGATTTATAAATTAATAGCTAACTAATGCTAAAAAGCACTTACTAATCAACAAAAAAAAAAAAAAAAATATATAGCATATGAAATATAAATTTCGAATTGAAAATCTCATCAATGATACAGGGAAATTAAATGGGCGATTTGTGGATGTGCGAAGAGATTTAAAATATTACCGCTAGAATTAATGAGAACAGCGAATTATTAAAATGTACATATAGCCACGTAACGTATTAGCAATTAATAAGCTTAACTGGCACGTGTAAAGTTCCCACGTGCTTCCCGATTTTAATAAGAAACTGAAAATTGTTAGCAATTTCGAATAATTGTAATTCGATCAGTCAGGCACACTGGGATCGTTTCTCTTGAGAATTTTGCATCTTAATAGCCGAAATAATGGTATAGGAACACTACATTTACACTTAGAATTTATATTAGAATAGTTATATATTTATCTGATAAACGATTTCAAAGATATTCATCGATACACACTTGCGGGTGTCACGACCAGCGCACTTCCAATCCGATGGACTGATGACGGAGATAAAGATATGGCGGCACTTGGCAACAATGTATATCGCCGAAGCGCCTAATGAGCCGTCAATATCCCAACGGTCCTTTCACCGAATGTTCGAGAAGAAGGCGTGCGTGGCAACGGTCGCGGACGCCTAACAAACGCGTGGATAGTGGGGATATCGAGGGGTGACAAAGTAAAGAGAAACAGATCCGATCGAAAGTCAAATTGTAAGAGCTTCAGTCTAGGAAAGTGACGGCTAAAGTTCAGAAGCAAATCGTAATTAGTGTAAACCAAGTGTTAAAAAAAAAATAAATTCTCTTAATTTTTTTTATATTTTATTTTTCTTTCCATCTTCCATTTCCTTTTTTTATTTTACGTGACACACGCGTCTCACCTTCTGCCATACCAGACTGTTAACTGAACAGTCTACAGTCCTTTGTTTTCGAGACGCCGCGCACACACATACTTCCACACACTGATATTCACATACAAGTATCACTACTACACAGCTAACCTAGTCTAGCACATAAAATTATACATATCACAATAGTTTCATCGCGTCAGACTGAGCGAATTATGCGCTGTTCTCTTCACTGGCGAGTATGGTAGCAGTAGACTTCGCACAGTTAGATGATAAATCAGTCCATTAAGCGATCAGACGTGCTCGCACGCTAACTTTTTAAATATCTTAGACTACATCAACCGCCTTCATTCGATCGCGTCCCATCCAACGCGTTGTCACCGAGTTTTTCACTTCAAACTTCCCCGCCTCTTCCTCCCACTGACCTTAAATACTTTCAAAGTCAACTTTATATCTGTAGCCATCGGGTTTTTCATCATATCCACCTTCTACCTAATTCACATGGCATTTTCATCAACCTTCTATCATCTTTTTTCACCTGTCCTTTTTACTCGCACACGCTCTACATGGCAAGCTATCACGACGTCTTTTCCTCGATATATAAAATGTCTTTTTATAGCTGCGCCCTTTATTCCTTCCTATCAATCTTTTTTTACCAATCCGCAACATTTCCTATTTTGCGATACTTCACGGCGAACGATACAGGAGCTTCCTTCTCTTTTTAAATTTTGTCGCGCGCCTCCGAACATCTGCGAAAATTCTACCACTGCCATCGCGCGAAGTCTCTTATTTCAGTCGTCTGTTGTTTGTCGCACGCGCATGTCGTTCCGGATGTTTCCTTCTCAGGTGGTTTGTGGTATTGTACGCGCTAATTTATTAAAGAAACGAGTGATAAAATTGTAATAGTCGGTGTATATTAAAATCACTTTAAATACAAGTACAGAGATAGTGTATCGTTAATGTCGTTAGTGTTGTTACGTTACTGCTCAACTCTACGCTCGCTATTCGACTGTATGAGTCGCTATAAACATCGTCCTAGAGAGCACGTTCGTCTATTTGTATCGACCGATGGTATTGTAAAAAACGGTTGGACGTAGCTCCTGTTGAGGGTTACAAAAAACGGCGATAATATTTCGTCCGCAGTTTGTTTACCTTTGAGCCTACCAAAGCAAAACAACGTTAACGCTCCAGGGCACAAAAAAGTATGGGTCTCTCCCGATTCGAATCTTCGTTGACTCATGTGCCGCTACACTTTGTTTTCGACAGTCCATAAGTGCAGAATACTTGTCGTACGAAAGACAAGGAAAACGTAAAAAGAAGAAAGAAGACCACGCTATACTTCTTCGTCTTTCGTACCATATGTTTCACGATATGTGTCTTTTAATATAGTCATTTTCCAACCCAAGTACTCTGAATATTTTCCTATTGAAAAAACATTGAAAAGTACATCGCGTTCTCAACACTGTAACTTGCAGTCGATTGAAAGTTTATTTAATTAACTTTTGATCAAAACTGTCGTTGTTCGATGATTGTAAGGATGTCACTGATTTCCAAACCACCCTGTGTATTAGTTCGTCTCGCGCAGGTATTGCAATCTTTTTTTTTTTTATTAACGTGGAGGAAATCCGCACGGACACCAGGCCGCTTTTGGGGAAAGCGGCGTGGTAGTGCCGGACTCCAACCGACTAAAACCTCCGCGACGACCGTCTCGGCTGCGATCGAGAGGGGCCCGGGAACCGGTGCGACGACACACCGGGCCCCGAGGTATTGCAATCTATTGTGTTGGCAACTAAGTGACTGCGGATTTTGTCATTACCACCTAATGACAAAATCCGCAATCACTTAGTTTCCAACCCAATATATCGACGCATCTTCGAAATTATTCGCAATCGCAATGCAGCGAAACGCTTTCTTCAAGACATTCGCGTGTTCCGTAGTAAAATTCCCGTGAGATTCTTCCTGAAAAATATTGAAACCACTAGGAACGTTGAACGAAGCTAATAAGAACATTAAACCCGAGAGTATGGAAACTGTCTTAAGCTTGAGCTCTTTATAGATCAGCTGTTCGTAGTCGTAAATTTCATACAATTTCCAGCACTTTCAATTTTCCAAATTAATCGATTAAATTCGCTCTAATTTGAAAAATCCAACCTGGTCATCCTTCAGGTTCCAAATCGAAAATTCGCATCCGCAGAGGTGTAACTCGCGGATGAAGAATAGGAAGAGAGTATTAAAATCCCTTGTCAGGGTCGCGTTATGAGGTTGTTTCTCATTCTGGTTCCACTTTATTAGATCGATGCGATCCATTCTACTTTGATTCCTGCCGGATGGAACGGTTCGATGCATCTTATGCTTGCGTGATCTCTGTGCACGACCGTGCATATTAATATGCACGAGGAAGAAGGTGCGCAGGGACATATCGATACGCTCCACCTGTGACATCGATTAATCGACGCGGTTGATGGATCGAGGATGGTACGCTGTGAAAATATAAAAGCAACGGGGAGACGCAAAAGGTTACAAACTGTTTTATAAGAAGAAACGCTGAGATAAAGCGACAGAATGTGTAAAAATAGGCAAATATAGCGACCATTCGCATAAATATCTTCCAAGACGTTAAAAATATTTCATTCCACTTTGTAACAGATTTTTTTTTTTATTCAACGATCAAGAGATTTTAATAAGATGTCTGGCGACGCACAATCAGAAAATCTAACGGCGTTCAAAGTTTCAATTGACTGGGAGTCTTGGCAACTATCTTTATGAAAATTTCAGGCTGAATTTTATTCATAGAATTTTATCTTCCGTGTATTCAGAAATTCTCATTCAGCACGTGCTGTATTTTTAACATTTCTGTAAAAATGTCATCTCCGACTGCATTTCGACATCTGCTTTCCCTTCGCTCAATCCTTTTCGACCATTTCGCTTAAAACGTGAAAAACGATACGTATTTTTTAAAAAATACAGATACCGTGGCTTATCGAATGGTTCATGAAAATCATTCACATGGTTTTTAATTGATCTTCGCAATGATGAACAAAGTTCAATGTAAATTCGTGGCAAACGATAGCGCGTGGTCGTGTAAAGAAATCGTCGATTCTAGCGGGCAGATAGAAAGAAATAAACAATTATTAAGTGGCGTGCGAGGGTAATTGAGACACAGGAGAAATTCTAAACTGTGGTGGCGTGTTGTGCCGAAAAATTTCCACAGGGCAGCATGGGCTTTAATTAAACACGAAAGCGTAATGCTTCAAAATAAATGGCTAATGATGTGACCCGCGTAAAGTGGGTCACTGGTAAATGAAGATATAAATCACGTGGCGCGTTCAGATTAAACAGAAACACAGTGGGAAAAATGTAGCTGGAAAGTTTAGGCCGCGCGCGATTAATCACTTGCGCACGACAACGAACTCGCGTCATGTCGCAGAAGAAGCTGCACTTTATATTGAAAGTGGCACGTGTTAGATTTATAGTCTCGCAAATTTTAACGTGAAATTAAAAGTATCAATTTATCCCATTCGCAGATCTGACGCCTTTCTAATTAACACGTTGACTGTCGCGCGTGTTTTCAACGAAATCTCCTTCGGTGTACCACGAGTGTACCACGAGATTATTCCGTCCAAATGGTTTCTTATGCCACTGCAATTAGGAAAGGAATCAAATGGTACCGAAAACTTGGTATTCGACTCTTTCTGGCAATTTCTCTTGTGAACGCTTTGAAGGTTTACAAAATTGCAACAAAGAAGATTTAGAGAATTATTAGGTGGAAAATTATTAGGCTTGTCTGAAAATACAAAAAATCCTTGTGTTCCACGGAGTCAGCATAATATCGTCGTTCTGAAAAAGCACTAGACACGCATGCAAACTACGTTATGCGGATAAAAGACGTCGAATGGACCGATCAAAAAGACGAGAGAATTTAAAGAAAACAACAGCTTATTGTCCAAATTGTCCCGACCAACCTCAGCTTTGTGTACAATGCTTTAAAGTTTTACATTCGAAATAATTTTCTTAATAAACCATTTTCGTATTACTTTTATAACAATTCAATAGTTTTATTATTTCCTCTGGAATATCTTCTCAAATACCTACGACGATCCTTCGCAAGTAGTCAAATGGGTGTCACCCGAATATGGGTGACGCGCCCCTATCGGAAACCTGGCCGTCGCCCGAATATGGGTGATGCGTCCCATCGAAAACCTTGTCGTCACCCGAATATGGGTGACGCGTCCCGATTAGAAACCTCTCTGTCACCCGAATATGGGTGACGCGTTAAAACGAACGCAGGCATCGGATAAATCCATACGGCGATCGTACGAATCGCGAAAATACCCGTGCATTTTGCTATAATAATGTAGTTATGGGGGAAACCCTGGGTAATTAAGAAAATCTACTTGACCATGGGTCATTCACGTCTATGGAACATGTGCGTGCCAGGTACACCGGAGCCATGGTATAGTGAGTGTTGTCAGTGTCACGTAAAATTCGTGATAAAAAAGGAGGGGCTGAGCAATAGCTTAGCTTGACTGTCCTTTTATATGCTTTTGTTCACAAAAGTGATTAAATACAATATTACAATAATATTATTATTAAAAGAGTTGTTGAAATCATGGCCAAGACTGTGCCCAACACTAGTCTCGTGGTCGAATGATCGCAGGTTTATATGTTGAGTTTTCAAGAGTTGAGGTGCAAGGGGAGGATCCTGAGTGCCTTACGTAATGTGGAAAATTTAGTGTTGGGCCATGTCCAAAGGTCAGGTCATAGTCTAGCGGTTCATTGTCAGGTAGTGTGGAATGACGTGGGCTTGGGTATGGTTGCTGTCACATCAGCGTTGTCAAGGAGGGTGGTCGGCGTGAAAAAGAGCCGTTGTGACGAGAGGAGTGGGTGACGAATGATGACTGCGTGCATATAGACTGACGGAGCATCACACTTGATTTTGTGTTGGCGTGAACGATATTGAAATAAATATCATACTGTTACCAAACCTACTAGCACTGTACCTTTGTTATAATAAATTTCTCAAAATATCTGTTTAAAGCATTGTGTGTGCTACGGAGATTTTATCGCCGCAGTAACGTGGCTCGAGCATCGATCAAATTTGAAAATTTTGTTTTGTACGTTTAGTAAAAGATTAGTGTACAGTATGAAAACTCGTCTTGAACGTACACCTAGTTAGTGTAAAGTAAAGATAATTCGAATATGAAGCTTATCGACGTACTAGGAATTTTTATGCAAATTTGTATCGTTGTGAACGTAATAAAATAATTGACAATCGTTGCAGCGTTAATGAAGTTTGAAAATATCTCCTGCAACGATATACGTAATATACGGGCAATATGTTCATAAAATGTTTCCATAAATATTCAAACAGTTCGTTCATCAGCGTGCAATGTTCCACCGCAGAAAATCAGCAAAAGAAAAGATAAAAATCCGGCTGTACGAAAAGCGATTCAATTGCAGACTTTCCTATTGTTTCAGATATTCGATCGCTTCTATGTCTAGACCGTTTTAATTCAGCGCATCAAATAATTTAACGTGTCCAGGTTCTGAGAAAGAGGAGAAGAAAAGCACCGAGTAACTGAAATTATTCGCTGACCCCAAAAGCGGCGAGAGGAAAAGGGAGCGTTTCTTTTACCGTGCGATTTCCACCGTCCACGTTACTTCGTCTTACTAAAATTTCCGGGCCACGAAGCTTTTTATACGAAACCCGGGCGACCTTTTGAACGGCGACGGTCACGCGACGCACAGACACAGGCGAATGGCTATGAGGAAGCAGCGGATGTGTCCTTTGAAAAATCGTTCGTTCCACAGTAATTTCTCTGACCAAAGTACTACAGCGTCTGCACGAATAGTCATCTGAAAGACACCGCGAGTCCAGTTACGCGTACATCCATCCAACGATCGAACCATTCGTTCGTTTTACGTTGTCGTTTTCAATCACGTTTTGTTGTTTTCTCCCGAATTTATAGTCATGGCAATATTTTATTTTGTAATTGTTCAAGAAAAACTGCACACCTTTTCTAAAGTTTAATTTTCTTAGAATATTGTTATATTAGAGTATTGTTAATTTGAAAGGCCTCTTAGCCTCATAGTTTTCTAGGAACATGTTGCACAGATGATACAACATCAGTACAGACAGGACAGTTTTTTCTGTAATTGTATAAAATAAGAAATAAATTGTAAAAATAAATGAATAATAAAAAGAAATATTGCCAGTATGCGGATCTGGACTAGCATACACATTGTACTTAAACTTAAACTTGTTTAAATATATTTTTCTAGTATACATTCATCCACGCATTTCCTCTCTCTCTCTCTCTCTTACAAGATAAAATGCTAACAGTAATAAACTAACTTTCCTTATCTGGCTAACACGTGGCAATTTTCTGTATCGCTAATTTTTTTTTTATTTAATTTGTATTTTACAATTTGTCCAGCTGGACATTTGGTAAATTTGTCTAACTTAATTGCTAAATAACATGTGGATGGCTACCCCCACCGGGATACCATCTTCGAGTTCGTCTATTTTAAGCAGTCAAAGTTTTCTTTTTTTTATTATTATTATATAATTTGTACTTTACAATTAGTCCAGCTGAAAATTTGGTAAATTTTTCAAACTTCATTACTAAATAACACGTGGATGGCTGCCCTCAGCGGGATATCATCTCCGAGTTTGTCTATTTTAAGCAGTCAAAGTTTTCTTTTTTTTTTTATTATTATTTAATTTGTATTTTACAATTTGTCCAGCTGGAAATTTGGTAAATTTTTCAAACTTGATTGCTAAATAACACGTGGGTGGAGTAGCGCGTATGATGTTCAAATAACGCGCATAACGTTGTGGTGAAAGATGTACAGCGAGTTAGCAGTCGAATCATTGTTTCTCGTCATTTTCCATTGCGTTTTCATTTCTCCCAAATTTATGACTACAGCAATGGTATTTTCCAAAAAACTAATTTCCCTCGTTAGGATGACACGAGTTTAGATATCATTCTCAGTGAATCGAAAGTGTAGCGAGTTTGACGTTGAAATAAAATTGATTAAACCGATAGAAAGTTTCGGATACGACTCAAGAGGAAACACAAAGGCGCAAACATGTACAAAATAATCCGCAAGGAAATAAAAGCTATTGGAGCTTCTTGCAATTTCTTTCCATGTCTGCAATTACACGAACAAAAATATAAAATTGCATAAAAATTTCCATGTAACCATCGTATTTGTGTGTGGATGAAGATCGACATCGATATTACCAAACACAAGGTCGCGTGCTTTTCACAATTACGACAACCAATAATTCGATAGCGGCTGCTAGTTATCTCGGCTATATCGCTAGTTCTCTCGTTCATAACCGTTATTATTGTTACAATTGCTATTTCTATTGTTAAGTGAAGGATCGCGCGGCGTTGTTCACTAGGTTGGCGTAAAACTGTGTCAAAGTAAAATCGTTACGAAACGCTTTCGCCTGGCCAATTCCAGTCACGGAGCGAACAAATTCAATGACACAATGCTAGCCGGAGGAAGCGAAATTCGATGTCTCATGAAGAATTCGCGCGTTGCGCGCGCTATGGCAACGTCGCCTCAGAAGGAAACGGCAACGTCGTCCCAGAAGGAAACGGCAACGTTCGCGATCGCGTCGCTGCGACGGACATATTCTAGCGCGTCAAAGGTTCCGGTCGTCGTTTCCCTTCCATTCCGCAGCGTGTCGCGCGGTTTTCCAGTCACGAACATCGGCCGGCAAAAAAACCATTAAAACGTACGAGAAAAAGCAGAGAATATTTCGTTCCTTTTCTCGTTCGATCGGGAAAAATCGTAGACGAAGATAGGTAGCCGGCTCGTTTTCTCTCAGCTCTAAGCGAAGTGGAAAGCGGAGATCGTCTGATTAAATTGTTCGATTCCTTTCTTAGCTACTGGAAAAAGGGGTTCCTTTGTTTCCTACCCTATAGCGCCCTATCGACTTAACTCTTTCTCTTGTTCCTTTTTATCTTGCCACCTCGTCTCCCCGTTGCTCGCCCCTTCTTCCTGCGGTCTTCTCCATCCGACTCGCTCATAGTTATTCTCCTGCTCGACTTTACAGCCGCGAAACGTGTTTCAGGTTTTCAACTTGAGGCGGCATCGTTTGTTTCACGCTCGAAGAAACCGTACGACGTTGAATGCCACTTTTTCACCGCGACCAGTTCCTTGCCCCGAGTTCTGGCCCGGTTATTTATTCCAGCGGGATTAAAAGTTTCGTGCTGGATACCGGCGAACAAAGAGAGTTGGCCATCTCTCGCGACCCTTCACCCACTTTCCATCATTTGTCGTCATAATTTACGAGATAACTTTAATCTCGGTAATTGAATTTCCATCGCGCCGTAATTTATCATTCTAAAGTTCGGCTCTGAATAAATGCAATCCGGCTTCTTTTCTTTCTTTCTTCTTCTTCTTCTTTTTTTTTTTTTTTTTCATTTCAAGAAAGTGATTTCTCGCTTCCACGACGAGCATCTCGTCGATGAACGACGGGGGAAACATTTCTCTGTTGTTGTTCTTATTTTCTATCAAAAATTCGCTCGTTATCTATAGCTCTCGCCAATGATGAGAGTAACTTGACGAAATTCTTATGAAGCCTATCGACGCGCAAATGCTTCCACTTGAATTCTGCAATTTCCACTTTTCCTTTAATTAAGAAAACCGACGACCAAATAATTTCCATAGTGAAAGAAGAATACTTGGTTGATAATTGTTGAGGTTGACTGATTGAAGAACAAGTGGATGAATTTGTAATAGAAAAATATATTGAAATAAACAAAGGTATATGTATAATGTATAAGTTTATGCTGATCCAAATCCTCACTCTCATAGTGTTACAATACAACAGAAAAATAGGGAGCACGTTCATATATTTATAGCAAAAGGACATTACCAAAGAAGTTAACCTTATGGCTCTAGCTAAAGGCTACAAGGAACATAAATAGAAATCTATTTATTAGTTCCTTTGTTCCTAGTCCTTGAACCCAAAACATAATTTATATTCAAGGTCACAATAATATGGACCTCCCCTTATTTAGAATATTTCTTCACTAAATTTTATTTCCTACGTAATAGCATTCTCAAGGTCAGGAATATACATAAATAAAAATGTACAGTTGTTCTTAAAGTAATTGCTTCAATAAAAATCACACGCACAGACACGCGTGGGTGTATAGATGTAGAGGTATTTTCATAAATGATATTCCCTCGAATGACCTTCATGGAAAATACATTGTCGTCGGTTAAAGGGGGCGATGAATTTCATGAGAGAGTTGAATTTAATCAGTAAACTTTGGTGACGGTATCGTTGGATTTGCAGAGTGACGCCAGAGTGTTAATTTACAATTTGTATTCAACATAATAGCTACATTGCTTGGTAAGTTATAGCTTGCGGATGAAAATGCCACGAGGTGAGCAGAAGCACAAGTCCCTCAATGTAACCTTAGCTTTACCGATGACCTTTACGTACCTGAAACATTCGCTACATCGATCCAGGTGTATCCTTCGACCATGCGAATAAAACGAGTTTGTTCTACCACGATAATAATCAACTATGTCAAAGAGCAGCGTGTCCGTTCGTCGAAACAATTACTCTCACGTAAACGATTCCCAGTAAACAACTAACCGCGCTGTTTGTATACCGGCTCACTTTATGGCTTTTTGAAACAGCATTATTGCGTTAGTATAACGATCGCTGCTCGTTCTAACTGTTATTTGCCACGCTTCCAACGTACACCTAATCAGAAGCTGCTATCACTGCTACAGACTTTAGCATTTTCCTTCGTAAATGAACGTTGACGAAGATAAAATTGAAGATCTTCGTGAGGAGAAGGGCGATAAAATGAAACGACGAATTAGGTAAACGGTGTTGGAAATTTTGCTTCTAAATCAATTTTGCGATGTTACCTTTAACCCTTTGCACTCCTATGTCGAGTGTGACATTAGTTTTTACCTCAGACTCAGTCCCACTCGACATTGTTTCAGTGCTAGATTTTTTTGTGAATCCTGTGAAAGAAAAGCAGGATTGCATCCTGAAGATTGTTTCAAGATATGTCATACATTTAAAAATTAGAAAATACAACAATAGTGGGGATGAAACTGGTATTTAATTGAATTTCTTTCTTCATTTATTTATTTCAATTGTTTTATTTTTTAGTTAAAGTAAATTTCAAATAAAACACTCAAAAGCGTTGGGAGTTGCTGGTAATGAAATTGAAATAATTGATTGTTTCAAGATACACATTTAAAAAATATAAAATACAACAATAGTGGGGATGAAACTGGTATTTAATTGAATTTCTTTCTTCCTTTGTTTATTTCCATTGTCTTATTTTTTAGTTAAAGTAAATTTCAAATAAAACACTTAAAAGCGTTGGGAGTTGCTGGTAATGAAATTGAAATAATTGATTGTTTCAAGATACACATTTAAAAAATAGAAAATACAACACTAGTGGGGATAAAACTGGTATTTAATTGAATTTCTTTCTCCATTTATTTATTTCAATTGTCTTATTTTTTAGTTAAAGTAAATTTCAAATAAAACACTCAAAAGCGTTGGGAGTTGCTGGTAATGAAATTGAAATAATTGATTTTTTCAAGATACACATTTAAAAAATAGAAAATACAACAATAGTGGGGATAAAACTGGTATTTAATTGAATTTCTTTCTTCATTTAATTATTTCAATTGTCTTATTTTTTAGTTAAAGTAAATTTCAAATAAAAGACTCAAAAGCGTTGGGAGTTGCTGGTAATGAAATTGAAATAATTGATTTTTTCAAGATACACATTTAAAAAATAAAAAATACAACAATAGTGAGGATAAAACTGGTATTTAATTGAATTTCTTTCTTCATTTATTTATTTCAATTGTCTTATTTTTTAGTTCAAGTAAATTTCAAATAAAATACTCAAAAGCGTTGGGAGTTGCTGGTAATGAAATTGAAATAATTGATCTTTCAAGATAGACATTTAAAAAATAGAAAATACAACAATAGTGGGGATAAAACTGGTATTTAATTGAATTTCTTTCTTCATTTATTTATTTCAATTGTCTTATTTTTTAGTTCAAGTAAATTTCAAATAAAATACTCAAAAGCGTTGGGAGTTGCTGGTAATGAAATTGAAATAATTGATTGTTTCAAGATACACATTTAAAAAATAGAGAATACAACAATAGTGGGGATAAAACTGGTATTTAATTGAATTTCTTTCTTCATTTATTTATTTCAATTGTCTTATTTTTTAGTTAAAGTAAATTTCAAATAAAACACTTAAAAGCGTTGGGAGTTGCTGGTAATGAAATTGAAATAATTCACTGTTTCAAGATATACATTTAAAAAATATAAAATACAACAATAGTGGGGATAAAACTGGTATTTAATTGAATTTCCTTCTTCATTTAATTATTTCAATTGTCTTATTTTTTAGTTAAAGTAAATTTCAAATAAAACACTTAAAAGCGTTGGGAGCTGACAGAAGTAAAATTCTGAGTGCAAAGTGTTAATATCAATTTCTTAAAAATTACAATAAATTAATTTTCTCATATTATCGCATTATTTTTCTCATTCAAACATTGCTCCTTTTTGATAAATCAGATTAGTATCTTTTTTGAAACGTACGTTAAAAAAGCTATTTTTCCCTTAGGGCACCTTAAACACATCGCTTCAAATTTTCATCAGGAAACGTCGAAATGTGAGAAAGCTTTGTTCCAAGCTTGCAGCTATTCCTTTTGAAAACGGTGTCACTTCGTTCGTTAAGTTTCTTCTTATCGAAACATGTTCTACCGTGTCCAAGCCACGTTCTCAAGTTTCATCGATTCAAGTTCCGCTGTTTCTCGAGCTTCTCGAGTTCGAAAATCGAACAGGATGATCGAGCTTCGTAAAATAAATAAAAATCCAATAATAATCGAACTATTAGACGAGAAGGTCCACTCGACTCTCAAACATTTATCACAGACCTGTAGATCCTCTTTTCAGAGAACTCGACGATTACGTATTTCGAGCTTAATAAAACTGTAGCCCCAAGTGGAAGAAAAATGATGGTCTTTATCCGACGAAGATTCGCTAATTATAACGAGAATATAATTACGCCACCGCTAAATGTGTAAGGGTCTTCAATTTCGAAAGATCTAATAATTGCTGTTATTATAAAAAGATAGACTGTTTGATTTATGTACAGCTCTTGTGGCCCCGATAGGCAAAGGATAGCACTCGGTGAAAGCAAAGGGAAATTGCGACTCGATACTTGCAATGCAAATGAATTGCTGATCGAAAGAAATTTCTCCTACGAAACATTCAATCAACATCAGCAGATAACAATTTCTTTTTTCCCTGCGATATGAATAGATAATCGAGTGCACTTGCAGGCAGGTCGTCTGATCGATAACGGACCTTTCTACTGGGAAATCTGATTCACCATATGAACCTGGTTTTCTGGAAATGTTAACGTGCTATATAAGAAATCCTTGCGACATCTACGTTTGACAAATCGTACATAGGTTCAGATATCGTCGTTGACGTTATAATTATCCGATTGCAATCAGCAGAAGTGGTATTTCTCGAGAGGCAAAGACATTTCCCCGAAGCAATCTCTAAAATGTAACGATCGATGATAAAAACAATTTCCTGTGCCCAAACTGTTGGCAACTTCAAAACTGTCCCCAGCTATTCTTACGAAGAAAACAAAAAAAAAAAAAAAAAAAAAAAAAAAAAAAAAAAGAGAGAGAAAAGAAGAGGAGAGAAAATAGATAGAGGAACGTGGAAACAATTCCATTCCCTGGCGACCGTGAATAGTGCAAGGGCCACGAATCAAGAACCGCGTTTCTCCTTAACAACGTTTCTTTCTTATCTCGGTTTCCCGCGGAAATGGCATTACTGGGCAAAACATTTTCTATGGAAGACATTCAATTTTTTTGGTATCTCGTGTCCTTTACTATACACCACCGCGGCTGTCCTTTTATTCTTTCCCCGCCGTTGCGTTTATTCACATTCTTGCAATTTATCGCAGCTAACCCCGCAATTCCTAACTTACATCTTTGTCTACGTTTTGCGCAAAAACCTAAGAATTTAACAGGTTCAAGAGATTGTAGGATTAAGAATTTATTAGTTTCCAATAATCGCGATCATGATGGGCTTGAACATTTATCGTTAGACTTTTCTTCTTGTCTTATCTTAATTGAGGTGGATATTATGTCGTCCATGATAATAGTAGCTGCTGGCTGTAGATCTCCCTGCTGCTGGGGGAGAGGGGGGTGTACTGTTGTATTTTCTTCCTATTTAACACGTTGACTGCCATGGGGGTCACCGGTGGGCCCTCACCACGGAAAATGCTTCAAGCATGATTTTATAACTCATTTTATTTGCTGCAAATAATATTTCAACATAATATGCATCGCATAATGAAAAGTTCACGTCGGCGCCTTGGGCAAACCATGGAAAATTCGTCTGGCAGTCAACATGTTGAAAATCGTGGAAGAAAAATCGGACTTCGGTCGCCGGGATTCGAACCCGGGTTCCGAACGTTCGTAACCTAAGGCGCTAACCACTGCGCTACCGTCGTCCGACACTAGTTAGTGTCGAGTGGTGGTATTTGCTTGTCGAGTGCCGCCACATAATTATTACATTGACGCGTATAAGACGTTGTTCCTTCGAATATTATCAGGTACCTTTTATCGTATTGTTGATTGCATCAACAATATTGAAGAGATCGAGTGTTCTGAATATTTGTGATAAAATTGACCACTGTGAATAAACAATATTTGTACATGTTTTCTTTTTTTTCTGTGAATTTACAGTTGGCAGGGATGCCATAGAAGTTGCTATTCAACCTACAAATTTTTAATTCTAGGAATTTGTTAATTCTGCAACTGACGAATTTCGTCAGTCGGAGATGATTGAACCAGTTGGTTCCTTGGACGAACGTATTAAAAAAATTACGCGCATGAAATAGGCGATATTTTAAAGGAACAACAGGCAGATTAAATAAGAAAGTTTCACCTGCATCGATCTAATATTTAAATTTATCGTGAAAGAACGCATTACGCGTGGATCGGAGCTTTAAAAATTGCCGATACTTCAGGATGAGAGCAAGTGAATTACAGTGGAGTTCTGACGCGTATAAATGGAATGACAAAGGATAAAGGAATTCATAGATAGGAACATTAACAATATTTCAATGTCAGCTGTTTCTTTTTCAGACAAACACTATATTTCTTCGTCGTGCGCCAGAATAATAGAATGAACGAACGATGCACAGCGAGTATCCAGTGTAAGTTAGAGGAATAAATCGAAAAGTATATTGTCATTCAAAGCAACATTTAAACCCGTGGTACTTTTGTAAAAAGCTTGCCACGAGTATACAATAACGTTCACGTCTCGTACATTTCGAATGGACACAGGCTGGTCGACAAGAACGTCGCGAAACATAGATTCGTCTATTCTTCCCCATTTCTCTCATATTTTGTCGTACACCTACGTATTAAGGGGGTGTGCTGAGTTAGAATGTTCTGAAACAGCGTCTTTTTGTGATTTTTTTTAGAATGGAAAGAAAGAAACGAAGTTATTGAATTTTGAGGTATGGTTTTGTATATATTTAACCAATACAAAAACATTTTTTTTTAAGTCAAAAAAGAAAATTATAACAGATTTCTAAGCCTATTTCACGGGCTGCAGTTTTCAATCGGCGGGAAAAATCCACGTTGAAATTCTCGACAGAAACAAAAAACCAAAAAAGGATTAAATTATTATATATTTTTCTTCTCGATGAACTAAAAAAAAAAAGGTAGAAAATAGTGTGAAATTAAAAAGTTTGGCGGGTTTAAAGAAAAAATGGGTTTTCTAAAAAGAAAAAATAAACTTTAAGGTGCTACAACAATTATTTAAATAAAATTTTTGACCAACTTTTTTAGTTCATCGAGAAGAAAAATGTATAATAATTTAATCTTTTTTTGGTTTTTTGTTTTGCTCAAGAATTACGAGGTGGATCATTTCACACCGATTGAAAACTGCAGCCCATGAGATAGGCTTAGAAATTTGTAATAATTTCTTTTTACTTAAAAAAAATTTTTTTGTATTCGTTAAATATATATAAAACCATACCTCAAAATTCAATAACTTCGTTTCTTCTTTTCCCTTCCAAAAAAAATCACAAAAAGACGCTGTTTTAGAACATTCTAATTCAGGACACCCCCTTAATATCACTTTGGCGCTGCATTCGAGGCGTTAATTTCCAGATTGAAGCGAGCCATCTCGCGAGAAGTCAAAGGGAACCGTCGCGGAACAGCTCCGTCCGCTTCAAACTTAACTAAAAAAAAAAAAAACCCAAACAAAACAAACAAAAACTAAAAGGAAAAAAAGGGACGCGATCCTCGAGAGAGAAAGCATACGCGCGGACGTGCAACAATGCATCTGGTTGCACACACAGAGCAATCAGCGTCAGCGATAAGCGACGTCGTTTACAGGTTGGAAATAAGAAGCGCTGCCAGAGCGGTTGAACAACGATGGAACGAAGAGGGGTGAACACAGAGTGCGGAAGGGAAACAAGGGAAAGAGAGAATGGAGCCGATGAAAGTGCTTGCACGTGTAAAAGCAGTCGATAGCGCTTTTCGTTCGCATGACCTTTACCTTTGCCGCATATCCATTATACCAACGAAAAGCCGCTACTTCCCTCACGTTCCTGCACCAGCGTCTCCGTCTCTGTCTCGAGGGATCGCCAGGGTTCGCTCGTTCGTTTGTGTCACGCGAATGTAGGTTAGAACCTTAAAATCGACCCATATTCCGCGGCAGGCTTCCAAGCGCGCCGCTCTTCTCCTTTGTAGGTGAAAACCGAGCGGAGAAACGGCGAGGTAGCGCTGAATATACGGGCGGAAGGAAGGTCACACGAGGGTAGAGAAAGGAGGAAGGCGGATGGCAGTTACAGAAATTCAAGCACCGATGTTCGGCGCTGTTCTATGGTTTTTCTGCGCGAACGCGTCCACACTGTGCAGGCCCACGATACACAAAATGCTGGATGCCTGACCGCGATATGCCGGACCGACCGGGGCTGATTAAACCGGACCAACACGCCCGGCGATGTATCACTTTGTAGCCTCCGCACACCAGCGCGAGACTCGTGTAACCTGAACTTTTTTCGTCTCTTTTTTTCCTCGCTTTCTATGTTTTTATTTTTTTCTTTCCTTCAACTGGAACGCGGCCTCGATGCACTGCCTGCAAGTCCGCTGGCATTTAAACGTCGACGAGAACGACGACGGTCAATCGGGTGCGTAAAAAAATGGAAGGTCCGGCGAGCCTAGCTGGCTAATGCGGCTATAACAAAATCACGACACGCGAGGTTAATAGGCGGAAGAAAAAAATTGCCGCGACCGAGAATCTCGTTACAGGGAGATTTAATGCGTTGGCTGCAGGTCTGGCGCGGGGGCCAGGCGCAGCGAGAAACGCAACGGCTTGCAATTTAACGCTGGATAAATTCCATCGAACGTCGCCACGCCGAAGAACGCGAATTTTTGTACTAAAATACAAAGGCCAGGTTATTGTAATACATAAATAGAAAAATGGAATTTAAATTAGAATTTTCTTCCGCTTGTCATTACGACTTGCTCGGCTTTCAATGTTTTAGGTATTTTTACTTGTAACGAAGAATGCGGGAAGAGAACATGATGCGCAATATTTAAATTGAATGATCAATTCCTCGTTCGCTTACTTGCTTATTGTTGAATATTCCAAAAATGATCGTTTGATCGCTTAGTTAGAAGCTCCATAGATTTGTCACTTATTTTCAAAAAGTTTGCAAACTTCTCAATTATTTTGTCGTCAAATGGCTTCGAAATGGAGAAATCGAGAAAAATGGTCTCATCGTATTTCTCTCGTTCGCTTTCTCCGAATGTGTTTGTGCTACTAACGCGTATTGTATTGTTTATCTAATTATCTCATTGTCATTGTTACCTCTCCTGTAGTTGTTGCCTCTTCTGAATTTGGGTTTATCACTGTGTTATAAAATCAATAATAAAAATCAATGACAAAGTAAGTATATAATCGTATTTCCTTAATATTCTACGCACATTGTAAGCTGTTTTGCCGAGCAGAAAAATACGGAAGATAAAAAGCGAAATGGTCTCGTAACACGTCTAATTGGACTAATTCTCTCGTAGAAATCTCACGAAGCTGAGCGATCTAATAATAAGTAGACAAAGGACCACGCGTTTCTCAATTTCGAGCGAGTATCGCGTTACAAACGTTCGACTGGTCGTTTCGTATCGAGTTACTTCAAGAGATATCGATGATCGTTGGACAAAACTGCGGTTCAAGGGAATGTCTCCAGCTCCGGACGACGCTGATCTTAATCGCCCGTGTAGTCGACAGTTGGGCGCGGATTGTTGACAAAATAAAACGAGTCGAGCGCTAGGCAAAAAAACGAACACGATAAAAACTCCTTGCGAAACTATTTCCCACGGTCGCATGGAGGAACAGGCCTTTTCGAATTTAACGAAACTGACGAGGCATTATTCGCGGTGACGTGTCGAGACAAGGATCGTTGATCGAGTCCATTGGCACGAGGCGCACGCGGCATATGAAAAAAATCCTGATTCGTTCTAGGAAGTGGAATTTGGTTCGTGACGAGAAGGAAAAAGCGATAACGCTGCTCGATTTACGTACAATGGCGTATCAACGAATCTGCCACAAAATAATACCTCTCTTCAGGATAGAGTGTAAGCCTGATTGCACTGGACGCGGCCAGAGAATTGAACGAGTCGATGCACGAAATTTTTCAATAGCATCGTGGATATCGTTGCTAAAATACTTTTCAATGGCTCGTCATACGGTCTGAATAATCTACAACGGCCTGTTCGTTGGCAGAGAAAACAAATGGACAAGTTCAATCGGGCTTTCAGGCCCCGTAAGCCGTAAGCG
Organism: Bombus sibiricus; assembly: GCA_014737505.1. Classification (NCBI taxonomy): domain Eukaryota; kingdom Metazoa; phylum Arthropoda; class Insecta; order Hymenoptera; family Apidae; genus Bombus; species Bombus sibiricus. The sequence goes on along the minus strand of JACXIM010000063.1, from coordinate 668,974 downwards.
ATCGTTTCAAACGGAGAACTGCGATTTCCAGCACCCAGTGTATCAGCTTTTATGTTTTCGCTTGAACCGCCGGCTGTAAATCAAACTGCTAAGTAATACAGGACATTAAACCGTGGAAACGTTCTAGAGATGACATCGACGGGGGGAGGGGGAGGGCAGAGAAGGATCGTTAGTCGTAACCGCAGCAGCGCCAGGGACAACCGATCCTGTAGGATTCCCAGGATAACCGCCGGCTTTCCAACTATGCCGATTAGTTTCTCGTGGACACAGTTTGGGGTATCGATCGTTGAGCCGTGATGACCATTCGTGGCTACAGTTTCTTACTCCACTGGCTAACTGACTAAATAGAATATTTCGAATCACGGCCTTGGTCCATCTTCGTCGGTTTCGCTATAGCGAAATATACTGTACGTTGAAATATTCAGCGGTACAAAGGCAAACCTTGGGCGTTGTACGTGAGCGGAATAATATATTAACACTACATTGCCTATATACAGTGGGAGACAAAAATAGGTGGACAGGTAGAGGCCATAGATATCAATGAAGTTTCGTTAAATAGGACTTGTTTACAGAGAGATATTAATTTCTATTATTTATTAAATAATCTACGTACGGTGAAGCTTGACTCGGCTAACGGAGAACACGGCTAAATCCGGACTGGACAGGAATAAATAATCGACAGGATGCTGTTCCATGTGTGGAAATATATCGAGATTGTAGAGTAAAATTTTCCCACAAGACGGTTTGTTCTGGAGAAAAATAAATTTGAAAATTTCTGATACGCGTGTACCAGAGGCCAATCCTTCACTGAAAATGTTCAGGCTGTATTTTTTCAAAAATTATTAGATTACTTTTTGCCAAGTTTTTAATAATAACAATACATTTTACAACGATGAATCGTTAATTTTTTATCGAATAAAAATATAATTCTTCCTCGTTTTGCTTCGACGTATATACTCGTCGTTGCTTTATTTTAACTACGCACCCCGTAAGGGACTTTTCAAACTAAACTCACCAGTTTAACAGGTTAGTTCCTTCTCAAATTTCTCTTACACGCTGATCTATCTTCGTGAATAGTTAAGTTTGTCAGTTAAAAGTAGAAATGGGTTGTATCTAATCTGACTCGTTCGGTGATTCGGTTCGATCTATTTTATTGCTCGTAAGTTTCTCACGTGAAAAAGTTAGGAATTTTTGTATTAGTTGATCGGAGATGGAAGCGGTAAGAGTTGCTGGAAATGAACAGCGTGGAAATGAACAAGTTCAAGTTTTAACTTGAAACTTGAGTTTGGAATTTTGGATCATCCCAGGCCTGGCGCACGTCTAAGTATTAAAAATTATAGGTTAGAGTGGATGAATGTTTTGACTCTCGATTTCTACCATAACTTACGTTTGCGTAGGATATCTGTAGTGACTAATCTGGTTTTAATGATCAAATTTTCATCGAATCGATATTAGTTATAGGTCCTTAGATATTTTTACGATGAATGTTCTATCAACTAGTGCATATCTATTTCATTGAATTAAATGGCAAACAGTATGCTGTGATTTTCAATTTCTAATTAAAAATTTTATGCAAACATTTTCCAATAATAAGTATAATAATTGCAGTAGAGTCTTTCTAATTGCTCGTCTTTTTGTTCCTCGTAATTAGCCAATCGACATCCTCGCTACTGCGACAATTTGCCTCAAGGGGTGCCAGTGTCCCCTTTGACACGCCGCAAACTTCGTCGGCTGAATAGCGTAACCAGATTCGAATTCAATTGTCCATGAATATTAATTGTCCACGGGACGATAATGAAACTTTCTAATTTCTAATTCTTTAAAAACTAAACGCTCGCTAATGTATCCTTGAGATTTGGATTTTTATGAGATTACAGTGAAACACGATAAATTTTCGATTACGTTTACGTGTATATACAACAGACGAAAGAAAACGAGTCAACGTCGCTAAATAAGCAACTGTGCTGCGAATTATAAAACGTCTCGTTTTAACCAGAAAAACCTCACAATCTTCTCAGTAAGCTGAGTTCTACTTGTACTGTGAACAAGTAAGTTCAGTTCCACTTAGACTGTGGACAAGTAAGTTCAGTTCCACTTGGACTGTGGACAAGTAAGTTCAGTTCCACTTGGGCTTTGGACAAGTAAGGGCAGTTCCACTTGGACTGTGGACAAGTAAGTTCAGTTCCACTTGGACCGTGGACAAGTTCAGTTCCCCTTGGACTGTGGACAAGTTCAGTTCCANCTTGGACTGTGGACAAGTAAGTTCAGTTCCACTTGGACTGTGGACAAGTAAGTTCAGTTCCACTTGGGCTTTGGACAAGTAAGGGCAGTTCCACTTGGACTGTGGACAAGTAAGTTCAGTTCCCCTTGGACTGTGGACAAGTTCAGTTCCCCTTGGACTGTGGACAAGTTCAGTTCCACTTGGACTGTGGACAAGTAAGGGCAGTTCCCCTTGGACTGTGGACAAGTAAGTTCAGTTCCACTTGGACTGTGGGCAAGTAAGTTCAGTTCCACTTGGGCTTTGGACAAGTAAGGGCAGTTCCACTTGGACTGTGGACAAGTAAGTTCAGTTCCACTTGGACCGTGGACAAGTTCAGTTCCACTTGGATTGTGAACCAGTTCAGTTCCACTTGGACTGTGGACAAGTAAGGGCAGTTCCACTTGGACTGTGGACAAGTAAGTTCAGTTCCATTTGAACTGTGGACAAGTTCAGTTCCACTTGGACTGTTGACAAGTAAGTTCAGTTCCACTTGGACTGTTGACAAGTAAGTTCAGTTCCCCTTGAACTGTGGACAAGTTCAGTTCCACTTGAACTGTGGACAAGTAAGGGCAGTTCCACTTGGGCTTTGGACAAGTAAGTTCAGTTCCATTTGAACTGTGGACAAGTTCAGTTCCACTTGGACTGTTGACAAGTAAGTTCAGTTCTACTTGGACTGTGAACCAGTTCAGTTCCACTTGGACTGTGGACAAGTAAGTTCAGTTCCACTTGGACTGTGGACAAGTAAGGGCAGTTCCACTTGGACTGTGGACAAGTAAGGGCTGTTCCACTTGGACTGTGGACAAGTAAGTTCAGTTCCACTTGGACTGTGGACAAGTAAGTTCAGTTCCACTTGAATTGCGGACCAGTAAGTTCAGTTCGACTTAGACTTTGGATGAAAGTGCATTTGCTATCCCATTGACCGTGGATTCGTTATTGAACTTAAAATCATTGTCATTAGCATCTCGAGTATTTAATCGCCACGGTTGCTTGTCAAATTCTGTAATAATCATATTTGCACCAGTAAATATCATCTATATTGTATAACAACAATGGCTGATCCAAATGAAGATTCATTACACGCCCCTAACCCCAATGAGAACTGGACAGATATACCCAACGAGTGTAACCATATTGTCTACAATTGTTGTTGGAATAAAAAGTACATTATAACCTGCTACCTCAGCGTTATAATTAATTCAATCGCCTCTATCATCCTAAACGAAATAGGGGATGGATCAGTTTCATGGCGTCGATTGTATATCGTAACGGGAATTTACGCATCTTGAGATCGCGTCTCTCCTCGAATGGTCGACAAAACACCAGGAATATTTTGAAGAAAGTTAGCTATAAGATAGTGTGAAAGAAAGTTGAAAGAACTACGGAGCGACGTAAGACATGAAAGCTGTCTGGTGCGGAACAGACGTTCGCAGTTTGCGGAAAGAAATAATTTATTCAGACAGGGAAAGACATTCACGGTAAGAGCACGATACACGCTGGAGAATATCAGTTCGTAACGTGAACGCGTTCGTCAAAATGCCTAAACATGGCCGACCACGTAATCCTATCCATCAGCTTATAATTCCACGTCGTCGGTGATGCAACTACCTGATGTTGCTTTCAGCGTAGCTATCCTTTAATGACACCCTCCCTGGCTTTTCCAGATCACCCTCCGTGCATGGATAGTTTCAAAGCGAGCCACGTCCCTTCGCACTGTGACGCAACCAGCCGGCTTTGATACCCGGCGAGTATGAACGCGGCGATTAACCCCGCATCACCCTCTTATCAAGCGAACCCGTATCCATGCTTCTTCCACCTCGACTCGTTCACTGGCAACCCCATTTGGTAACCTATTGTTCCTGCTTCTCTCTTTACCTGTCCGCTTCTCTTCCTTCTCTTTTATCAATTCCTTTTTTCTTCTTCTTTATCGATACACAAAGCAACGTTTATCGTTGGGAACGTACGGACTGTACAAATAGTAGAACGCATTTCGAATAGAAAATATCCTAGCGGCTGTAGTAGCGTCTAGGGAAACGTTCTGAGTGGATGGAACAACGCGCTTGGTTTTTGGGGGCTGTTCGAGGGTTCGTGACTGACGTCCGCCCCTCTGTTTCCACAATTCACGCACCGTGTCCGACGCGTTGCGGACGATATTGGAAAAGATTTGCTTGGTTCACGTTTGAGGAATGTGAGAGCTTCCGTGTTGTCTGTCGTTTGCCGCACTGATGCCTTTCTGAATCCGAGATGTCCGCGCCATTGAACAAGTTTGTTTCCTTCAGTCTTATTCAATTGCCCGCAAATTTTACAACCTCCAGCTGGTCTGGTTTTGCACCAAGGACTTCGATTTAATTAATTACTTGTTTATTTAATTCTAATTAATTTTCTTCTGCCTTTGAATTATTCTTTGGCGCATTGATGTCTATTTAAAAATTCAATTACTAAGGTGACAGGCAAAGAGCAGGTATATCAGCTAGTTTCACACGATACGAATCTACGAACTGAGGTTGTTTTCTGTCGTTTTGTTGTCGCTTGTTAGAGAATGCTCGATTTGGCTGCAGACACATTCACGTTTGGTATTAATGACCGGAGGATTGTTTTTGCCTGCAGCTGCAATATCGAAGATCGAAGGGCGTCGCGGCGGTCGGAAAGGCAACAATTTCTTGGCATAGCCAGCGTCTAGCCGTGTAATCATTTTTGGCAGTGGGGAGCACTGAACGTAAAAAGCAGCTGGAATGCCGCCAGTTGCACAGCCAACTGCACTGCCTCACCTGTTACTGGCTTTGTGTACGATATACAGCCAGAAGAAAAGACATGGTGTTCATCTCGCTTTTGTTAAGCAAAAATGAGCACGGTATATTGTTCGTAACTATATATGAACTAGGGGAATATGAACTAGCGTGCACATACAACGCAAGCAAAACGCGTGTACTTGCTGGAAAATTTGATAAAAGTAAAAGATATTGGCTATGTGAAAAAATAGGCGAAAAGGGATTATAATGAAAATTTATCTTCATCTAACAGAAAGAAGATTTTCTGCAAAATTTATTTATATTTGTTACGATCAATTCTTTAGAAAACTAACGATACATGAAAATATAGGCAGACGAACAATTGTACAGGAATGTGCTAGTTGAAGAGGAAGCTGTTGAAAAATAACGTTGAACTTGTCATATCTCTGATGATTTTACAATCTTATTTTGCGAAAGGTAAAAGCGTGAAGAAGAACGTTGCACAGAAGGGACTCGCATGGAAGCTTTCGTACACAGTTGGTGGCCTCTTAACAAGTTTTAAGAAAAATACGTTTCCTTTGCGCAACCTTAATAGCGAATAGCACCTTGCCACTGGAATTTCGCGCTTCAAGTAAACGTGCGAGTTCCTATTTAACTCGTCTGGATATTAAACCACGCTAATTCATCAACTCCGTACTCCTTCTACTTCGCGTCAACTGTTTCACCATAGGAATTTTTCTTTAGTTATGGCGAAGCTTCTCTTTCCGTGAATTACTAACAGCGATATTTTTACAAAGAAGTTTTGTTCTACCGAAAATACACTTCATCGCTTGCTCGATAACACTAGGACATTGCGTACATGTGTACGACACGATGCATGAGCGGGCTATCTTCCTGAGGTGGATAGGTCGTGATAGTGTACTGCTGTTAGTGTATAAGATATTTGTCTTCATTCGGGTTTGGGTTTTCTTCCAACCCATCCTGACTGCTTTTCTTCTTTTTTTCATTTAAAAATCGTGAAGAAAAAACCGGACTGTGAGTGCCGGGATTCGAACCCGGGTCTCGAACGTTCGCAACCCATTACGCTAACCACTGCGCTAACCACAGCTCTGTCATCGTTTAAGATAGAAACTGTTGAAAAGTTTGCTGTCGAGTGGCGCTACATTCCTCAACACTTTCGCTGCCTTGTTTAAAACGAAAGAAGGTCTAATTAAAATGTGTAATTTTCGACACATCCTCGTAGCAACGAATCTGTTAAAAGACATTTCTGACATAATTCAAGTACAATTACGAGTATAAGCGATCGCGTATTCGAGACCTGAAAGTTTGTCCTTATTACGTACTTGTAAGAACTGTCCTCAAGCTGTTTGCAGTTGAGAGGAAAAGAAGACGAAGGAATGGCGGCTGAAGAAGGAAATGTTCGACAAGATTTCTTACTTGGCCAGCAACCTCTTACTCTGATCTAAGAACTACTAAAGTGACCTCAAAGCTACGCGTCTATGTGTGTTTTCGCGTGTGTGGTGGTAGTTCTTTCAGGTAGCGCGCATACTTGAAATGTTTGTGCTACCTGTTAAGAAACGGTTGGGAACCTTCCTCCATGGAATCGTAGCACTACACGTAACGAGGACAGAGGCCGCTCAAGCATCCCCTTTCCTACTTTCCTCTCGCGCCCTTGTACAATCTAGGCAGCAGCTCTGCTCCTACATTTCAAGCTACTCTCCGCCAATCCTGGCTGTCTGTGTCAAGCACTCGACACTTTCGTTTCGTGCATTCTAAATAACTGTGGCCGAGATACACCGCATTTGCCACGCTACTCTTCCGTGCAAATAATAAATTCTCCATCAAACAGCAGCTTGCTACAGAGAAACTTTTAAACGCGCTCCAAGCGATGGATGCAACGAGCGAATGCTTCGCATCGAGTTTCTTTTCACAAACATTCGCCACTGCTGATTAGTGATAAGTTTGGCTTGATTAGCGAAACAACTGATTAACTTGGCCGACATACTCAAGAATTTTGCTCTGATGTTTCTTGTAATGCGTTTGATTAGATCTTTGTATTATCAGTTACTAACTTTCGAGAAGGATGATAGGTACATAGATATGTGTAAGGACTTAATTAATGAGATTGTTGTGCAAGATTTTGGACATTTAATTGAAGTATTTTTTGAATAAATTTGCAATATAAAATATTTCTCGATTTTAGATTCAACGACAGTATCGTTCAACTCTTGTGACATTTTATATAATGGCAATTGGTTTGATTATGTTTGCTTGAAAAGCACTGCAATTGGATGTCCTGAGGTGTTAAATGAAGACTGAAATTATGTTTATTATTACGCATCGTTAATTCCAAACTAAATTCCGAATGTACCACGAAGTTACAGCGTTGCTAATAATTATACACTGAAACAGTAATTTTCTGCATTGCTTCCTCGATATTTCCAGGAAACAAGGATATTAGGAAACGTTACACGGCGAGTTATCGCTTTTCACAACTGTGACGAAAGACAAAGCAGAGGAGAATTTTTGAACAAAACGACGCTGCTATTTGTGCAGGCGCCACTACAAGAAAGTGGTTTGAAGATTTCGAAATAGTATTATTGCCGTGGCCAGCATCGAATCCTGATCTGAACGCGATCGAGAACATATGGGAAATTCTAGGGAAAGTTTAGAAACGGGAAAAGCCACCTATAGATAAAGTCGTTGAACTTGAGGAAAGAAGAAAATCCGCGTGGGCGAATATTCAAAACGAAACTTTAAATAAGTTAGTTGATAGCTAACAGATTGATAGAAGTGATATAAAAATAAAGAAAGATTCGTTGAATATTAAAGAAAAATGTAACGAAACTAACGTTAAGTTCGTATATTTCCACAGCTAAAAATACAATTTCGTGAGGAAATTTAATCTTTTGCCAACTTCCAAAGAAGAGAATTGCTGCTCGTTGTGTCTTTCGTTTTGTTTTCTGTTATAACACGGAATTATGTAAACGACTTTGCCAATTTTTCTCTTAACATCGTGAGAGATTAAAAAAACGGGGTTATAATTGTTCAGCGCGCTGTGTATTCCTCAGACGCGCATCGCACGTCCGAATACATCAAAACTTTTCCGTAAAATGTCACGTTATTTTCCGCAAACTTGTCACGGTGAACTTGCTGAAAAATTAAAACGAGAACAAACCGCGCTGCGTTCTCTTTTTTTTTTTTCTTTTCGCTTTTTTTCTCATAATTGTCATGCCTGTTAACGAACAGTTTCGCATTCACGGGAGAAATAAATAAACGCCGTGGAATACAGATTTTTCGCCACTTTCAACAGCACTCCAATGCGAATACATATAATGTAGTATATGGTTGGCCGGCCGTTATTCGCCGCCGAGGTTGTCGACAGTTAGGGCAACACGTAGCTGCATAATCGTATGCAGATGCACGACTGGCCGTACACTCATCCACCAAACTCCATTCCTACTCCACATGCAAATCGTCCACTTGCAACGAACCCGCCAGCAGTAGTTGGTACTGTATGATCGAGCGGCTGGCCCGTTTCTCTATTGGTACATCAGTTATGTCTCGTACATTTACGTTGCTCAAATTCAGAACCGTGTGAGTTCTTTGTTAAAGGAACGGGAGAATTATAGAGAAGCGACCAACAGTGAGATTTGACGGATATTCTTAATTAAATGGGTGTTGCGACCTCTTTGAAAACAGTGAAAAGCGTGTGGCAAAAATGTGAGGGAAAGAGTAATTGATGACGAGTATACTCGTCAAACAGAGGATAAGTGTGATTGTTATAATATGAATTTATGAAGAATGTAACGAAACGACTGTTTTATCTTTGAACTTTATTAGTGATAGGACTTGTCATTTCTTCGTGACGAGTATACTCGTCGAGGGAGCTAGGGTCCATTGGCTTCTCAATTTCAATTATTTAGTAGAACTGTAGGATCAGATCATTTGTCGACCAAACTTCTCGGGAGGTAGATTAATTACGCTTTTTGTAAATTTCTCAATTTCGTGGGAAAAGGAAAGCGATGACGAGTATACTCGTCAGACACAGGATCCGTGTGGCTGTTATAATTTGAAATTTATGAAGAATGTAACGAAACGACTGTTTAGAATTGTATTACTGACAGGACTCGTCGTTTCTTCGTGACGAGTATACTCGTCGAAAGAACTAAGATCCATTGGTTTCTCAATATCAATTATTCAGTGGAGCTGTAGGATCAGATCACTCGTCGACCAAACTTCTCGGTAGGTAGATTAATTACGCTTTTTGTAAATTTCTCAATTTCGTGGGAAAAAGTAAACGATGACGAGTATACTCGTCAAACACAGGGTCCGTGTGGTTGTTATAATATGAAATTTATGAAGAATGTAACGAAACGACTGTTTAGAATTGTATTACTGACAGGACTCGTCGTTTCTTCGTGACGAGTATACTCGTCGAAAGAACTAAGATCCATTGGTTTCTCAATTTCAATTATTCAGTGGAACTGTAGGATCAGATCATTCGTCGACCAAAATTCTCGGGAGGTAGATTAATTACGCTTTTTGTAAATTTCTCAATTTCGTGGGAAAAGAAAAGCGATGACGAGTATACTCGTCAGACACAGGATCCGTGTGGCTGTTATAATTTGAAATTTATGAAGAATGTAACGAAACGACAGTTTTATCTTAGAATTTTATTACTGACAGGACTCGTCGTTTCTTCGTGACGAGTATACTCGTCGAAAGAACTAAGATCCATTGGTTTCTCAATTTCAATTATTCAGTGGAACTGTAGGATCAGATCATTCGTCGACCAAACTTCTCGGGAGGTAGATTAATTACACTTTTTGTAAATTTCTCAATTTCATTAGGATTTGCGGTAATTTACGTACGTCCGTGACTCTGGATTTGTGAATTTGAGAATTGAGATTCCCGGAAAAGTAAAATATAACGCGTTTCCGCGAATACAGTTGCGAGCGTATAAATAGACAAGTGGTTGCACGTAAATCCAACTAATTGTATCTGTGTCATAAAAGCTTTAATTTATGTTTTTCTCGTCCTGTGATACTCGATCTAGAAATATATTGCTCGCGCTTTGAAGCGCTATGAATATAGAACAGCGTGCAAATTTTTATTTCCAGTAATAATCACAAACTGATTGCCAGTTAAAATTGATACAGATAAACATCTCAATTATTTATCACAATAGGATAAGTATAAATAACCGTAAATTTCCAAGTTAGCTAAGAAAAATAACGTTCGCGATATCAGCGCATATCTCTGTTTACCAATTTAACCTTTGCACTCGAAAGGTCACTCACTCACCACGGCGTTCCATGCTGCAACTGCAGTGGCGAGCGAGAAGCGACAGTCCCTGTTTATGTTAGATTTCGACATCTGCAATTGATGAGAGCGCAATATTGCTTGGTAAATTGGTTCCTTGGTTCTTTATGTTCTTCGTTAGCAAGCGTAAAGTGTTAGACTTTAAAATGGAGATAAAATATTTAATCCCACATGCCTCGGAAACTATGGTCCTGACAACGTCCGCAAAGTTAGTTTGGATTCGACGATCATGGCAAAAGTATTATAGTTTAGAAAGCCTTGAAAAATGGTTTTCGCAAGTGAAATTAACTGAAATGAAGATGAACTTGATTTTGAACCGTTGAAAAATGAGATCAATTATATTGAACAATGCATCTTGCTGAATGCTTTATAAATTATCATAAAAAAATACAGAAATTAATATTACAAAATCATATTTCCAATCATGTAAATATAGCTAAATTATTAGAATATAATTTTTTGTTGTAAGTTAATTTCTACATAAAATCATTTTACGCTAGCTGTAAGACACGCGTCGCGTATACGCTAAATCATCCGGAGTAGCTGCTACGCCCCACCGAAAAAGTCCTCGAGTGCAAAGGGTTAAAATAATAAGCCGATCGCTTATATCGTAAATCAGTCGTGGAAAGTGAAAATGTGCAAGCGCATGACTACATCAAATTATTAAGTAAAGTGTCGCACAGATCAAAATTTACTGTCCACTTTGTACTAATTATGCACGCCACTTACCGATGGCTCATTTGTGCGTGTTTCGCAGCGAAAGGATCGCAACGTTCCGTCAGCGTTCATGATAGCCTTGTCAGTAATTTAAAATAAAATAACAGAATGTAGTTTGTGGTTTAATTAAAATTATTCAACTCGGACAACTTGCAATACTCTTATCGTTAGAAACGCGTAAACAGAAAATTAGATGAATGAATTTGCGTGTACGATGGAAATTAAGTTTCACTGTTGCGTGGATAAACGCATAAATTATTTTATAATCCTATCAATGATTATGTTACATCAACTTTCCATTTTAAACGTTATAGAAATTGATGAAAAATTATCTGTGTAAAATGAAAAAAATTTTTTGAAAAGTAAAACGATGCCTGTTTTATCAGATGGAAAATATTTTTAAATAGCGAAAAATAACATTTGTGAACCTTATATGTTGCTCGATTTTATCAACATCTACAAATTCGTTTGTTCCTTCCATTAATGACACTCTACTCGATCATCTTTATTATGCGCGTAGATCTAATCTGCTGACCGCCAATATCACTGTGCAAAGTACATTAACAGCTAATGGCGTACAGGTATGGCACACTTAGTATTACGTCGAATAATATGGTGGAATTAAATGAAACGGAAATTGCAAGCACAGAGTTGCTTAAGCGAAAGGAGACGAGAATGATTATTATAAGAAATTGAAAGTAAAGAAGTAAAATGTAAATTGGAATTTCTCCCTGCCACTATTCTTTGTATGTTGCATATTTTATATATGTACGCGTAATACTACGTCTACCTATCAGAGAATTCAAAATTTTAAATTCGGACTTCTATAATTTATTTATTTTCAAAAAGGACTGTACCATCCTACCAGCTTGCAGTATAGCAAATTTAACGAGATTCTGTGAATCAGTTTGCAACAATGAATTGATAGCGATTTACTGGAAGCAAATTTTCTCACGCGATGATAACACGTACCGTAACAAAGCCAATAAAATCTACGTGCAGAAGAATAACAGAGTCGCGATAACATCGAATCGTAATAATGAAAACCGTCAGATTGTTTGTATTCGTAACAATATAATGTACGACATTGCTGGAAAACAAGCGTCCGTGGAAAGTACAAACGCGTGTAGTTCGACAAGTGCATTCAATTTTAATAAGCAACCCAACAGCGAAAACCATTTTACTCTGAAAATGTTTGCATTTATCTCAATAAGCACGAAAATCGCATCGCCAACGAGCTCTTACGCTTTTGTTAGGATTTCTTCTTTGTTCATTCTACGCCTGTGTATTGTATGTATTTCCACGCATCAACCAAAAGGCAGCTTAGACAGCTGGCTCAATTCTGTGACGTATGAATAGGCGCGAATCACTTTACCGACCGCTAGCGATTCAACAGCATGCGCACGTCCGACCGGTATCTTACGCGCAGATTCTCCCTAGCGCCGTCTCTGCTTCGGTTTAGACTCTCCAATAACATTCTTTTCGTTCATCGCGAACGGTAAGTTTTTCAAATTGGTATAAAACTGTGGGAGCTTACAAAGCAATTCAACTGACGCACTGAGTAAGGTACCTTAGTACTAAATAACAAATTACTGCTCAAATAATGAGAAAGATTGTCGGTGACAAGAAGCCGATTAATAGGCTATCGATCGGTAAATGTCAACGACAAAAAACCGGTTAAGACTATCGGTCGGTAAAGTGGTATTAGTCGCACGATAAATTCGTTCGATGCGTTCACGTTCTTCGCAACGTGTTTTATTTACACGGAATGGTAAATGGTCAAGATAACCAATCGCGTAAGATGAAATTGAAGCTGAAAAGGCACTCTCTGCTAATAGCAAGCATTCTCATTCTCACATATCAAATAATTATGATACAAGAAATATGTGAACCCATTTTCTAAATGCCACATTGAATAAATTTAGCCAACGATCGTTACAAACGAGTTTTATCGTTGCACGAAATGATTCGAAAATAATAGTTCGAAATAGACGAGGACAAAATTCGTGTTTTGTTAAATGAAACAGGATACTTATTGATACGAGAAGTATGTGAAATGTGGAATATTCCAAATTCCCAATGAAATCACGCGTGCATTTATCATCCACCACTATCCCATTGCAATTCAACATATTATATTAAATAAATTGGTAGAATAAAGACAACGTGAAATACGCAACGAGAAACAAAAGAAAGAAATACGAAACGCCATAGGAATGAATACATTTACCTATCGCACTTTCCTCTCTCAGTTTTACCAAAAAGAGATGCAACATATTGTGAGTTTGGAATAGGCGCAGCGCGATGAAAGTATTGTCTTGGCAACTAAGTGATTGCGGCTTTTGGCATTAGGCGGTAATGACAAAATCCGCAATTACTTAGTTGCCAACCCAATAATTATGAATATTAAATATACAAAATAATTATGAGACATTGTACGGACATCGTGGAGGAGGCTGAGTCGTGAAGACGAAATAAATTATTCGCTCGGATAGTACAATCAATTATAGGGTTTCATATTTCATGGGTGGGAAAAATGACCACTCGGCAGCATTAACAGCGAATATCCCATTGTGATACGTAGCTATATTACGCACTGCTTTTGCGTTCCGCACTACACAATGTAAATATGAATGAGCATGAGAGTCGGTCGTTGTGGACGGTTCTTCGCTCTTTATGCAGATGCACGTTATGAAGTTTTAATTAAAGGAATTTATGAGCCGCGGCGCGACGTTTAACGGTATCACGGAAGTTCCCTCTCGTTTGCTTTACGTGCTATCTTCTTCCTGTTCACTCTCGCTCCTTTCTTTCACTTTTAGTCTACGCTACGAGGCTAAAAGTGCATGCGATCCTAAAGAGGTCAGCCACTCTTTTCCTACGGGACAATTTGATCGTCAATCGAGCTTCCTCGCTACACAACGTCGTCTTAGCTTCGGTGCTTTCCATTCTTTTGCTTTGTCCCACATGACGCAGAGAAATGACACTTCTTTCTCTTTTTTCCTATTTTTTTTTTTTTTTTTTTTTTTGCAATTTTTGAGGTATGTTTAATTAAAGTTCCTGTGTATATTTGCTGAAATATTCCCTCCTTCGTCCTTTTTTTTCTTCCTTCGTTGTTGCTTGAAACAGCTCATAGCGAAAATTGCTGAAGGAGCGTACACACCGTTGAAACGCGACACGGTTGCAAAACAGTTTCCCGTAACTTAAACAGACGAAATCTGAAAAGCCACTTCGCTATTTGTGCACCCTGAGACCTTTGATGAAGTTGGTTACACCGGCGACATAATAAGAAAACTTTTTCAAAGGATCATTCAAGGGACGAGAATTGCCCACGAATTTCTGCCTCTGTTTTAATTTACTAAATGTTAAACGTGTGCATGATATTTGTTCGAAATGTAACGAATTATTTTTTTTCATTTGCCGAATTCTTTCTTTAAAAAGAACGTCCGCAGTCGTTGCAAAATTTTATGTAAAACACGTTTAATCAACTTCGTATGTAGAGTACAGAGTAGATTACCTATCGTTCCAAATTTTCGTCCTTTTATCCCTTACATTCTTTAAATTGTTTAACAATTACTTGCAAAAAAAGGTTCTTCGAATATCGAAATAACTAACATGTTGCAACATGGGGTAACCAACCACATGATAATCTAACAGCTACAAAATTCAACCTAATGTCCAAATTGGACAAATTGTGAATTTGAAATATTAAATAAAAAAAAAAAAAATGTTGCAACATAAATAATAAATGTCCCAATGATCTCAAATGGATATCGATATTTTTGTACAGTGGCAAAAACATGTGTCTGTTGATAGTAACAAACAATTATTTTGCTGAACGCTTACGTTATCCATAGCGATTCACATAAGCAACATGTTGGTAATATTCTTCAAAATGTGTGTAACGTCGAAGGTCAAACGAACGTTTCGCGCGAGCTAACAGAATCGGGACGTTAAAAAAAACTGAAATCGTTTGGAGAACTGTTGGAATACAACGATATTACATACATAGACACAAATAATCTTATACAGACACCTACACAGGCACTTGAACAGGACACTTACACAGGTCATGCTCCCTATTGTATAGAGAGTGGGTTCAAAATCTTTAAGGGACCATGGGTCACTATCTACAGTCAGTCTACCTACAGTCATAAATTGTTTACCTGCACACTTTGTTAATTATACCATATCACTCACTTATATTTGAAATACATTTGGTTCTGTAATTCTGTTTAATAAATATCACCTAATATTATTTCAACATAAACATTGTGTCTCCCACAGATTATTTATCTTAACTTTAAGATAAAATTCTAACAAGAACTCAACTCAAATTTCATCGCAGGCGTTGTCCTCGAAATGGTAAACAATTGCACACCACAAAGATCGACGAAAGTGTTGGTACATATGCACGACTTACAGTGTTTCTTTTTTGCCGGTTTCTCCGTCTCTTTCACACTTTTTTCCCCATCGCGTGGCCACAGAGAGAGGTAGCGATTATTCACGCTCCATCAACCTCAACCACAAAATCCTTCCTTTCTACATCAAAGTCTGTTTCACGGCCGGTTTCCTTCGCGCTTGCATCTGTTCCCCTTGCTTGTTGCGGCTTACAGACGACCGTACACCACCGCAAAATACCATGTAGACGCGCGTTTCATTTACATCGGTTACAAGGGGTCGAAGATGCCGAAATAAATTCGATTTATCGGATATCGCGACGAGCCGGTTGGACGGTTTCAACGAACGTCAAAATAACGTAACCTCGTCTCGAGTACTTCAAAGACTTTGCTACTTGTGCTTGAAATAAGCCAGACAAATTGACAACTGTCGAGACTCAACATGAAACAGCCGCGTGAAAAATCTGTCGTATTGTTGGACCCTAAGAGGTAGCTCCGCTTGTGAAAATACTTACGGGAGAGAAATTTAATTAATTAATGTGCAACAAGCAATGCAAATCTTCTAAATGAACTACTTTATGATATAAATAGGTTCGTACTTTTTCGCGGAGAATATCGGGACGGATCGATCACTGTATTTTAAACTGCATTTAAAAATACGTGTGTCATCTTAGTTAGCATCACATCTGGCAGATTATGTCCGCTTGATCTTTTCGTATTTTCGATACTTGTAGCAATAATCGCGCGCATACGTTTTAAACGAACATACTGTATAGTAACGCGATAAAATCAAATATCATTACAATTCCTAATTATTTTTAATCTTCTGATTATCGAATCTTTGTTCGATGCATTTAGTGGAATAATTATCGTCGACGTTTAAATACCAACGAAAGTCTAATTATCAATGCCAATACTGCACACTATTTACTAACATGCAGACATTATGATCGAATTATTTTTTAACAATTTATATATATAATACAAATTATTTTTTTAACACATAAATTAATTAATTTAACAAAGACGACAACTACAAATTCGCAAGTAGTTTCATAAATGAGAAGATGATGGAAAGTGGTCCCTTCAGTTCACAGTTCATCTGAGGTCCAACATTCGGCAACAGCTACGCGGTGACACGCAATTACGTGTGGCAAACCGATGTTACGAAGGAGGGCACCCACGTCGTTGTCCGACAATTTTCATGGCTGTCCAATAAAAAAGCAAGGAAAAGCAACGTGGTGGTGCAGACAAAAATTTATCGTCCGATGGGGGAAAAAAGAATGTCAGGAAATTTCAAGCATCGTGTTCCAACTGACATGGTACAAGCAGTAAAGTTGAGATGAAGAGAAAATAAGCCCGGAAATATCCGCTATTCTGCTATTCAAATTATGTAAGACGCTCAAGCGTTTACAAAGAGCGGAGAAATCAGATCGCCGGCGACGAGAAAATGTTTTATAGCATTTTGAAATAACGATGTGGATAATTGATCGCATCTAAGCCAATAAAAATAGCAGGATCATGTTTAAGCTGAAAATGGAGAAGGGATTCTTCTATTTTGCGAGTCTCGTGATACGCAAAAATTGCAGCGTTGTTCAAACGAAATGAATTATCATCGTCAAGATTTGAAACGAAATTCGAAAAGAATTTTGAAAACTTAACTAGTTAGCTGTTGCGATCTGTGTGGAAAACGTGTACCTAGGATGTGTGGCAAAAAGTAAGCAACGACGAGTATACTCGTCGTAAGGCAACATACTGCCATTTCTCCGTGACGAGTATACTCGTCGTAAGGCAACATACTGCAATTTCTTCGTGACAAGTACACTCGTCGTAAGGCAGCATACTGCCATTTCTCCGTGACGAGTATACTCGTCGTAAGGCAACATACTGCAATTTCTTCGTGACAAGTACACTCGTCGTAAGGCAACATACTGCAATTTCTTCGTGACAAGTACACTCGTCGTAAGGCAGCATACTGCCATTTCTTCGTGACGAGTATACTCGTCGTAGGCCAATATACTGCCATTTCTTCGTGACGAGTATACTCGTCGTAAGGCAGCATACTGCAATTTCTTCGTGACGAGTATACTCGTCGAAACAGCTAACTGGCCAATACATTAACCCTTTGCATTCCTATGTCGAATGTGACTCAGAATCTTCTTTGTCGAGTCCCATTCGACGTTTTTTCAGTTCTTTTTTTGTAAAACGTGCGAAACAAAACCAGGATTGTGTCCTGGAAATTGTTTCAAGATATACCATACACTTAAAAATTAGAAAATACAACAATAGTGTGAATAAAACTGGTATTCAAGTGAATTTCTTTCTTCCTTTATTTATTTAAATCGTCTTATTTTTTGTCTAAAGTAAATTTCAAAGGAAACTGCTGGCAACAAAATTGCAATAAAATTCGCAGTGCAAAGGGTTAACGTAGTTGGTACATCATGAAACTTGAAGTATTCTCGTCAGATATGATGACTTAGAGAAAAGCTTGGAGAGTATCGATACAAGTAAAGAAAGCTGTTTGCCTGAGAAAGTAACATTTGCAAGCAGCCGGCGGACAAAGAAATTTACCAGAGAATGTTTCATCTTCGATAAATCAACGTTGTACAAAATTCTCAAAGTCGCTAGACAGGGCAGGTCCTTTCTGTGTTCGCGAAACTTTCGATTCTTCTTCTCTTCCTCTCGAGAGTTTCTTTATGAAAAAAAAGTAGAAAAAGAGGAGATTACGAGAGCAATCTAAGTTTGCTGGCTTTCAAATTTAGTCTGGATTAGTATTGAGAATGAGCGAGTATTCATAAAGAAGAAGCTGGATCGAGAGGAAGGACAGAGGGGCGCGCGAGATAGGGCAACGAGTACAAAAGGACACGGGAAAGGTTGAGCACGAGTACCGACCAACTTTCATGATTCCTGCGCGAAACTTATTCCATAAAGATTCTTGTCAAAACTTTCTTATTGCCGAATAAAAAGTCAAAACTGCATAGAGAGCTGGAAGAGAAGAAGAATATAGCGCAGGATACGCGACGGCTAATATAAGCGGAACAGCTTTGATTCCACGGATACCAATATCCCTGCTGGTCTATAGCTGTCCGACAGTATCGATATTACATTCTGTCGACGATATATTTCAGCCATGAACGGATAATCCGTATGCTCCTTGCTCGCTAACTATAGGCCATCGAAAATGTATTAACGTTATTAAGTTACGTCGACTTCCATTATAACCGTGGGAGCTTAATGCTCGAAATTTATCACGAATTAAGAATATTTCACATTTTATTGATAGCTTATTACGAATTATCCGAGTCTTCGTCATTGAAAATTTATCTATTCCTGGGTTGGCAACTAAGTGAACGATATAACGTAGCTATTAATTTTTCTTTCTTTTTTCTTTTTTAATCTTTACAGTTTGTCCAGATGTGCACGTTCGATGAATCGATTTAACAATGTTGCGACTGTAGCGCGTGCACGTTTATCTCACTGGAGAAATAAATTGATCGAGAAGAATCGCGAGGAGTGGAAGATCAGTCGAGCGTTTTCTTCGTAGTCTTCTGGGTTGATCAGCCGAGTAAAGTTCCTTGGTTGTAGCATTGCGATGATGGTCTAATTTCGAGGTATTAATTGTAGAAGTTTGAATATTTTCCTTCACATTTGGATAGGATAATGTGTTAATTATCGAACAACGATTGTATGACAAGATTGCATTGCAAGGTCAACACACAAATTGATGATAAACTATCTTCAATCGCCGACCATTTTGAAATTCAGATTTCCACACTTCTCAAAATATTCAAAAAGTTAATCGAATGGGCAACATTGGCTACTAACGATACTTGGTGCTCAACCTGTCCAAACATTCAAACTTGCTTACTCTGATACTCTGAAACTCTAAAAAATGTAATCAGACGTCGCTAGTGTTTGTTGCATTATTATGCACACGCAAGTGCAAAATGAAAATCAGATTCAAAAGTTCTTTGTATATCAACAAGGAAGAGATCCAAGCAGCAAATATATCCAAAAATTGTTGCCCTTTGATAATCATTTCCATATCGCCATGTCACAAAGCAATGAAAATAAAAAAAGAAAAAGGAAGGGAGTAATTTTTACGTGCAAATGAAATATAATTGTCAAGAAAGAATCTCGTATCTTGCTAACTGAAAGGAACAGGAAGTGCATATTCGCCCCTAACGCAACACTACGTGCATAATGTGATATTTTCAAGTTCAGCGCCCCATTGTCCAGGCAAATCCACTTGCATCCTTATCGCCAGCCATCCTATACGTCGATCATTATCAATATAAGCCGTGAATATAGGTAGTTGAATTAAACTGCCTGGTCCAATAACGCCATTGGTCACAGCAGTTCCGCAACTCGCACCACCACCTCCGGATTAAATCATCCTATTATTCAAGCATCGTCGTTCGAATCTTCCACTGGCATCGTTACATTGTATACAGAATCATAGCTGGGAATTTCCATTCGCCCCATCTGTCACTGTTAAGATACAGAAGGGATACGGAAATACAAATAGTTTACTTTATTTCGCACACAACAGCTATACATATATATTACACTCTCAAGACCTCGATAACCTACTCGCACGCACGCTTCTTGTCAACCGACTCTTCCAGATGCTTCTAATGGTTTCCAATCGCTTTTTGTCTCAACTGAGACCTGCACGCCCTCTGACGACGCTTACACACACATTTACATGTACAGTGTAAATGTATCATCTTCCTACAGTCACAAAACCTGTCCGTGGACAGCTCAAGAATATCGATGTTATGTCGCTGGAATGCTTTAAGATTGCACAGAAATTCATTTCAGCTTTTTTATTCAACAGCAAAAAACGTCCAACGTTTTACGATCTTATCGTGAAATTTATATTTGACGGTACAGTCGGACCTCGTCGGGTAACTCGATACCCAAAGCAAGAGCCGAGATCTTCGAGTTACACAGCTTTCACAGTGAAGCAGATTTGACGAACGAAAGCTTCGTACGAGGGAAAGAGTGTTGGTATCTCGAGCTTCTTTCTGGAACTCATTCAACGTAGATTAACGCGAAAGTTACAGACGCGACGGGCGATGGCAATTAGAACGATCGGGTTGCACTGATATGCGCGTGGTGAAAAAGTAGATATACCTTGAGCTGTTTTACGTTGTTCGTGACAATTAGAAGAAGGAGACGATATTGTCACGTAAAATTAAACTTATATTTTAAAGATGAGGAGGTTGAGTCGTAACACAACTACTATCTTTAATTTCTAACAAAGTTTATTGAATTACAATAATCGTGACTTAAGATGTTGACTATTCTAACGGTGAAGAACTAGTGAGTTGGAGTCGCGATGCTGTGCCGGAGGAAAGCTGGTGATGGGTGTGTCTAAAAG
>JACXIM010000063.1:628678-648039 GCA_014737505.1 Bombus sibiricus | reverse complement strand
AATAGGCTTTGGAAACGAATCAGTAAAGAAATGTTTGGTCTGAAGGACTTTGGTTAGAAAATGCTTAAGATTTATGCTAGGTCCTTGAGGCTATTGATGGTATGTAGTAAGGATGTGCGGACATCTGGCTGCCATCCTTCCCGCGGTGTGTCCTGGTCGAGGTAGAGTGTCGCCAGACGTAACAGTAGGTTCTTGAAGTTATTGAGGGTACGCACACATCTGACCGTCTAATGTGGATTGACGTTACAATATCGAACGATCGATTTCTGGGATATTCTAAAATCGAGTCACACAGGTAAAATAACACACGTGGACGCGTGGGGGATAATTCGAGTTAAAGGGAACTTTATTTCCACTTGTAGAGATTTTCGCAGCGGAACGCAAGGGAATGAAGAAAATCGCATTGTTGTGGAGGAGGCTGTCGAGTCATCCGACACTGTGTTTTTATTTGGAATTCTTCTAGCGTCATCTGCAACTTCCGATTACAGTTTCCTATTTAGTATGTCGGGTAATTCATGAGTGTAACCATTTCGATCGACAATGCGTTTCCGAGCTACAAAGCATTTCCGCCTTCCATTTCAATTTCCTTTCTCCGGTTATGGATAAACGAAACTTCAAGATCGGCTATTTTACGGCAGCTTCATTCAAGTTGAAGTCGATCAGCATACATTTTGGGAATTTCAATTTCCTCCGCGGCGAATAACTTTCCGATCGAACATGAAGATGAAGCGACTATTATTCGTTTCGAACGGTCATCGACCTTCTTTGTTAATTCGCATCGAGCACGAAAGGCGTTTTTTTCTTGTCACACGAGCCCTCGTCCAACGCGGAGAAACGATTCGTACGACGAGAAAGTCAGCTACATTTCCTGTTGAATTTCAATTATTTGTTTTACGCTAATCTCCGACTCAATAATTTTCCTTTATCCTCGAATTACTTGGGAATTCCGATGATCTTAAAAATGAAAATTTCAATTTCCAATGTCCTGTCAGACGATTCACGAACAAGTCCGCTAAGCGAGAACGCTTTTTATCGCGTCTGGCCGTCCGACTGGCGCGAAAGTCGAGCTTCGATCTGCTCGTCGTTTGCCCGACACTTTGGCCGCGAAAGTCCGCAAAAGGATTTGCAACTTTAAAGTGGCGAACCCGATGGCCAGGCGCAGTCCAGATTGCTCGTACGTTGTAGCAATTGCAATTTCCTTTTCTGACATCGCTGGCAGACAAACAGCAATTCCCTCGTTCCACGTGTCTGCTTCTATGTGTTGCCGATGTATGTGTGTAGCAAATTGAGCGCGATTTCTTATTTTATTATTTGCCAACTGGTGGAAATGTAAAATAAGTTTTCACACAACAGTTCTTCCTCCATTTATAGCAAATATGTCCGGAAAGCCCATTGCATTACACGTGGCGAATTTAGTGTGATTTTTCATTTTGTTATTTAGCAAGGGGGACGAGTGGGTGGAATATAAAGTAATTCTTTGATACAAGAAATTTGTTCTGTTTTTATCCACAAGAAATATATCGCAGAAAGAGAGAACTATATTGACGTGTTTTTCAAACCTACGTGTGCGTGACAAATAAAGTATCACATTTCGCTTTGTTATTCTACGAACGTAGAAATAAAGCTTTCGTACAAAAAAGAAGTACTTTTCTCTGTGCCAGGAATGCAACCTAAAAACAGTGAGAATTTGTATACTTTTCAAGATCAAAGTGTATAGAAAATGATCCCATAATTGTTTCCAACAATGCGATTAACTGATCTCTGGGAAAAAACTAGCAACTCACAAAAACATGGTCGATTCTCGTCAAAATAGATCGGTGGTGTCTCTCTAAATGCTCGCCTTTATGTTCTCCCGTTTAGTTGCCTTTTGTAATTGATCGCTCGTCATTCTCACTATTGGCCCTCGAGTTGCTTTTGACACACCCCAAAGGGTGTAACCTGATCCGAACGCGATAGCCCACGAGGCAATGACGAAACTTGTTCATTTCTAGCTTCTTAGAAGACGGACTTTCGCTACGTATTTGTGAGATATTTTTTTTTATTAGAACGAGACGAAACGCGATACAGTTTGAATCGCATTTACCTGCCAGTCAACGTGGCTAAATAAGCAGATTTTTTTTTTTTTTTATATTATTTATTGTAAATTTTACAATTTGTCCAGTAGGACATTTGGTAAAATATTATAGTTTAAATATACATAGCATGTGGAAGGTTACCCCCAGCGGGGTACCTTCTTTGTGTTTGTTATGTTATATCCTTTGTGAAATAAGCAGATGTGCGTCAACTTGTACCGTGTTTGGTCTCGTTTTAATCGTAGAAACCTGGCAATTACATTGGTGCAGCTTCCACTCGACAAAGATTGAAAATAAAAAAAAACTTCCATGCTAACCCTCTCTTTCTCTGAATTCGGAAAAATGGCAAATCGTATCTGTTACGTACGACCGAGGAGTCTGGATTTTCGACCAATTACACCACGCTATATCTCTGATTTGGAAGAAAAGGAAGCCTGAAGAAAAGAGTACGACGTGTAAACGGGACAAGCGATAGATTTAGGTGAAATGGTGTAACTGCATATACCAGCGACCTGGCAGAAGCCGGAAAGCAATTATTTTCGTGCTCCAAATCCTATTCCCAATTACCTGCGACCCATACACCGAGTCTCATATTGGCGATTCGCCGACGTTCGCTAAAAACTTTTAGGTGGCCCGGATGCCGGACCAAGTGGCCAATAAATAAACAAGTTTTCAATTAATTTCATCGACACCGGACTACGGTTCGCACAGTTATACGATCGTAGGCTCTATTCGTCCACGTCAAAGCTTCTCTGGCGTAAATTAATACGATCAGCTGTTCGTTTGTCCCTCTCGTAGCGGCCGAGTCACAGCCTGGCAACGTCTGTTGCTCCACCTCTGCTTTGCAAAGTCGCATCCGTCGTTTTTCTGTCAGACGTAACCCAATTTCGCGGCTATCAAACATTGCCAAGGAACGTAATTATTCATCGATTAGAAGCGCAAGTACGGCGCGAAAATTCGTATAATTTCCTTGCCGCTAAGATCTTGATAGATCAGGTCGAAGAGAGCGGCGAAATTGGCTAAGTTAATTAAAATGGTAGATTGGCGACCGCTGAAATCGATTGGCCACGTTTCGAGTAGAACGACTCGATTAACCCTTTGCTGATAAAATGAACAATTTTATAGACAATAAAACGAGGAGAAATTTGATTTCCAAGTAAATTTCCAGTATTATGCCTGGACATTTTGCATGGGATTTTCTCGCGCTGCGCTGATTTCTTGCCTTTTCTCGGGAGGATTACATCGATCGTCCTTGTGCGAAAGGATTATTAATTTTGTATTTAACGTGTTTCAAAACTGGCGGACGTGTAACGGGCGGAACACGCAGAGCAGAGAGTAAAACGAAAGAATAAAACGCGTAGGAAACGGTAGAATGAAAAGTATAAAATCAAAATGTGGGTCACGCCTCGACAAAATTTTGCTCGCGTTTTAGCCAACGATTTATCATTGCAATGCAAACAACGGGAACAATCGAAGGGAATGAAAGTTTTTCGAAACGAAATCAAACGAACTCGAACCATGCTTCGAATTAAATTCAAATAAATCGTGCCTCCAACTTCTACTGTATAACGAGCAAATTGAATTTCCTTTCCCATTGAAAACTAACAAAATATTGATGATACGCGTCTAAGCTATTCGTCGTTATACACAGTGACCAGAAGGAATTTTCGCAAAACCGTGCATCACGTTCATCTGCAGAACAAACTTAGAAAATTGCCCACCATTTCACCACAGTGTACAGTATTGCCCGCCCCGCGAACAGAACTTTCGTAATTTCGAGTATCGTATTGCAATCTCTGAATGCTATTTCAATAATTTCGTCTTCTTTAGAATGATTTAACAAGTATCATTGTGCTCGTGGAAAACACTGCGAGTGTCAAGAAACATGTCTTTTTTGTGCTAGTTCGAATTCATGAAAAGGGAAAATGTATGTGTGGAAAGGCTGATGTTCGATTCGATTGACAGACAAAAGGCAGGAAACGATTAACTAACGTTTATTGGAACTTATATTCTTCTCTATTTTTCTTGTATTATTCGTAACTATTCAGAAGGGAAATTTCACTTAAATTGGTACGTAGAACATCTCGCAATAGAAAATGAAAATTCTCCAGTCTTGCACCTACGGTGTTTTCTACACTCAGTGTTTCCCAATTATTGGGTTGGTAATTAAATGATTGCGGATTTTGTAATTACCGCCTAATGACAAAATCCGCAATCACTTAGTTGCTATTATATGTCTGTGTATTATTATTGAAATGATATACTTTCTTTTTGTCTTTCTTCTACAAACTTGTCTTTTGAGACAATTCATCTTTATATTTCCAAACGTGAAGGCTAATCTGTCGAATGTTGTGATCTTTATCTTAGGAGATCAAAGTGGATCATACGTAACTCGATAAAATAACATAAAAGAAAAAACGTGCATTTATTATTTCCTTCTAAAAATTTCAAAGAAACTTTCGGGACGACGTAATAATATTAACGTATATGTATATGTCGGAGATGAAAGAACATCGGGGTCTTCCCTTTGGAATTTTTTAGAAAATCCTCATTACTTTAGTCTAGACTATTTATTATAGCTGTACTTCAATAATAAAACTTAGAAGTAGTCGTTTATGACTTAATCCGATTATATTTGCCAGAGATTTGTGATAGTAGGCTTGGGCTCGAAGTGACATCTGGTCGCTAAACGTAGCCACGATCACGGGATGGACGTTTTTACCTAACAGAGGTATGGAGCAGTTGTATAGCTCTCCTTAAAAATATAGTTGACCCAAGGGGTACAGAGAAGTACAGAGAAAAGTACATGAGGGTTGTTCCACTTGGACTGTGGACAAGTAAGTTCAATCCCACTTGGGCTTTGGACAAGTAAGTTCAGTTCCACCTGGACTGTGGGCAAGTAAGTTCAGTTCCACTTGGACTGTGGACAAGTAAGTTCAGTCCCACTTGGGCTTTGGACAAGTAAGTTCAGTTCCACTTGGACTGTGGGCAAGTAAGTTCAGTTCCACTTGAACTGTGGACAAGTAAGGGCAGTCCCACTTGGGCTTTGGACAAGTAAGTTCAGTTCCACTTGGACTGTGGGCAAGTAAGTTCAGTTCCACTTGGACTGTGGACAAGTAAGGGCAGTCCCACTTGGGCTTTGGACAAGTAAGGGCAGTTCACTTGGACTGTGGACAAGTAAGTTCAGTTCCACTTGGGCTTTGGACAAGTAAATTCAGTTCCACGTGGACTGTGGACAAATAAGTTCAGTTCCACTTGGACTGTGGACAAGTAAGTTCAGTTCCACTTGGACTGTGGACAAGTAAGTTCAGTTCCACCTGGGCTTTGAAGAAGTAAGGGCAGTTCCACTTGGACTGTGGACAAGTAAGTTCAGTTCCACTTGGACTGTGGACAAGTAAGGGCAGTTCCACTTGGACTGTGGAGAAGTTCAGTTCCACTTGGACTTTGGAGAAGTAAGCGCATTTGTCATCCTGTTGGTCGTGTATTCGTTATTGAACCTAAGATTATTGCCATTAGCATCTCGAGTATCTAATCGCCACGGTTACTTGTCAAATTCTGTAATAATCATATTTGTACCATTAACTATCATCTATATTGTATAACAACAATTTCTAATCCAAATGAAGATTCGTTAAACGCCTCTAACCCCAATGATAACTCGACATATATATTATACACATTACACAGCATAAAATTTGCACAAGTTTATTGAAGAACTAGAAGACTAAGAACTTAAAGAACAAGTATCGATGTTACACCGCTGAATGTACAGCTTTTCAAGTCCAACAGGAGAAATATGAAGGGAAGAAGACTTTGTCATTAGGCGGTAATCACAAAATCCGCAATTACTTAGTTGCCAACCCATATAGTTTCATAAAGTGAAAGGTACCTGACACGGATATCGTAACTTAAGTACACAAACTGTGTTACACGGTTTTCCCATGATTCAAGCATTCTATTATGGAAATATCCGAGAGATTTAAGCAGAAAGCGAACAGCTTCGAAACACAACCCCATTACCAGTAATCAGATGGACTTGATCCCCTGGGAATAGGAGCTTAGAAGGTTCAATTCTAGGCAGAAAGGTATTGGGATATACCGACACGCTACGTGAGTGTAATTGAAAGTTTCCTGCTGGGGGGAGGAGCATAAATGGCGTATACGCGCTGGCGTCGCGTTCTTCACTCGCAGTTTCGCTTCTTCGGCGAACTTGGTGAAACACAGAGCAAAAGGGAAGACGAGAGCAGAGTAACTGGCTGAATGAAGCTTACCATACTGTGTTAAGTGTAAAAGTAGTGGATGTTCTCTTAGTTGAACGAGCGAAACCGGACTTTTTTATGGTTGGAATAGGTACATCGGTCTCTTTAGAAAGTACGAAAAACACTCAACACGAGCTGGAGAAAACTCGTTGGAAAATTCCTTTCGTGATCGGAACCACTGCTTCCCTCCTGTCCCGTTTTTTTAACAAATACCTTTGAAACGTATCTAACAGACATCTCACGGTGGATATTCGTTTCGCTAATGCATTTGCAACGCGTTGTTTGCTGGGTCAACCTGTTCTCCAAGCTTGTGATTCCGATGGAGATGAATGATGTAACGTTAATGTTGTTGATTAGAGCGACAGCAGAGTGTATCCCTGTTTAATTACGAATTTCAATGGCCGAATTTTTATCTGTGCAATTTGGGAACATGTTTGGGCAGCATACATTTATACGAGTTTTTAATATTTTATTATTATTTATAATAATTCAAGTAGTAAAATAATAACGAGAAAATTGAACATATTTATGCAAGCTGGTATTTTGACGAACACGTAAAAGTAAAACGTAAACGTAAAAATAACACTTAGACAGAGATTCGTTTTACCTGACAAATATTGTAATTGTACTAACATTGAATATTTTATGTTTGTTTATTAATACCTGTATCCTATGCAACTTTCGAGTCTTCGGAATTCCCATAAATTCATAAAAATGAATTTATTTAATTCTATTAATGAGCGTAGTAATTGAAGAAACTTTCGCAAATTGGAACACGGGAATATCGTAAAATAGAACTAAGGTAATTACGTTACAAGTGATACGAGGGAATATCAAATGATCTTTTCGTTTTTACACCACTGCATCCTATCGGATCGGATTTTTACCCGAGTTTCGCGTTTAAAAGCGAATTTAACGATCGTTGAAATTGCAACTGCTTGAAAGACGATGTCAAAGGTAGCGAGACCAATCATCCTGATTAAGCGTTCACAGTATCGAAACGGTGATATATCAAGCGTACAACGATATATCAATGCAATTCAACATTGTGGTTATCAATTCGAGACAACGTACCACATCAAAGAAAAGATTTTAACGCGGTATAATTAAAAATGTCTTTGTGTTCAGATACTGAAAAAAACAACCAGTTTGGGCTATCGATTTCATAATGCAAGCAAAAACTGGTAGATCATAGAGTAGATAAATGAAACGTATTGGAAATTTGTCAGACTATACGACTAGAAAACAAAACGTCATTTTCAGTTCACTGTATACATTAAGTGATATTAACGTAACATTTTGTTACATATCATTCTCATTTTCTCGCCATCAGAAAAATTCCTAAAGTTCAAGATTGTATTTATTTTTTGTGTTATGTATTTCGTAAGAAAGTTTCATATGAGAGATGATACACTACTTATTGTATGGAATAGCAAATATTCTGGCGTTTGATTATGTTAATTACTTAATTGAGGTGAATGTGTCGTCCGTGATAATTAGTAGCTGCTGGCTGTAGATTGTCGCTGCTGGGTTACTGCTGTATTTTCTTCTTATTTAAAAATCGTGGAAGAAAAATCGAACTTCGATCGCCGGGATTCGAACCCGGGTCCCAAACGTTCGTAACCTAAGGCGCTAACCATTGCGCTATCGCCGTCCGGTGTTAGTTAGTGTCGAGTGGCGGTATTTGTGCTGTCGAGTGACGCCACATAATTTAAGATATTCTTCAATTTTCACGAAACTATGTCCCAATGTTTGGAGAAAAATTAAATTGTTAATCGGGTTGGCAACTAAGTGGTTGCGGCTTTTATCATTAGGTGGTAATGACAAAATCCGCAGTCACTTAGTTGCCAACCCAAAATAGAATTTTTTCGGTATCATCCTACTGGGTTATACGACGTTTACAAATTATGTTCAACTTATTTCCAAATTTCTGCGAATTATAATAATAATATCGTATTATTGTATTATCAGCAAATTGTAGCCACCGCCAAGAGAAAAATCCATTTTAAAATGGTACAAATACTCTCCTTAAACAATATTCCAAATATTCCAAGAATTGAAACTACTTAATGAAAAACATTATCTCGATAAAATAATTCTGGACGATTTGTACGATGCAGTCGGTAAGAAATGTTTGTAAAGGAAACAAGTTCACTTTTGCTTCTTCAATCTCTCGTTCTTACAATCTGTACGAAGCTGCATCCACGTCCGGATGAGAGGTTGCAGGAGGAAAATTCTTAGATAAAAGTGCAGCTTCCGGAAGGAACGTATACACGTGTATTCCTGACGGAAGAGGTGGATTTTCTTGTTTCTTCCAAGTTTCCGTGGTATATACGGCAAGAAAGTTTCAACTGAGAATCGAAGCTTTCTCGGGTGTAACAGTACAAAGGTAAGATCTTGCCGTTAAGATTCTTGAAAATTATCGAAGTGTCGAAACCGCCATTTCGTGGTGACACACGTTCTTCGTGCAGCCAGCTGCCAAAACGAGCACGAACAGACGAGGGACACGTATCTTGCGAGGATCCTTCCGAAGAACCGGGCGTGTGTAATAAAAGCGAATCTTGACACGAAACAGGTGTAAATGAGAATAGATGGAAGAAGGAAAGTGGGAAGGGCGGTAATACAGGAAATGATGTTAACGGTAAATACGAAGAAGTATTAAATTGATAAAGGAAATTTCATAAATAACGAAAGTTAATGCGATGGTTGAAGATCGTGTTACGTGAAAAATAAACAAGAACACGCTAGCGAGTGGCTGAAAGAGTTCCCACGAGTATCGTTTTACGTACGAAGAGAAATAGCAATATACCGTTTAAGTAACTAAGCCAAAAGAATTGCAAAAAAAGATACTCATATTTCTTAGATAGCAAAGAATGCGTGAGAACGTTTTTACGCGACCAATATCCGATATCGATAACGGTGTTCTAACGGCGAGATAGAAATCTGAAAACATCACGGCCTGGCCGAAAAGTAGCGATGACCGTGAAGGTGAAAGGGACGTGTGCTTCTCGTAGAGCTGGTGGAACACAGCCTCGTCGACAGTGAAACGAGAGAAACGCGAGAATAAGTAACCATGAGAATACAACAGCCGTGCGCGAAGTAGCTTAAAAGGTAACCCGACGAGGGGGGAAAAGAGCGGATAGAAAATTGACGAAAGAAAAAGTGGAAGGGGGAGAAAGGTGGAAAGGAAGAAGGACGGAGGGCGTATCGAGAGAACGAATCTTCTCGGCTGGCATGGTTTGCTTTATACCATCTAACTCGTCTTCTGTTTCCACCAGGCTCGCTTCGCTATTGCTCGCACCATTGTCTTCGGGTTGGCTGCAGAGTGCGCCGCAAAAGGGTTTCCAAACACGCTCCGCCCCATGCAGTCACCATCTTTCCACGGCCTCGTTCGCTTCCTCTTACCCGGCTCCACTCGCCGGAACAGATCCAAGATGAAAATAGGTTGAGCCTCGAGTGGACCAGGTAGCGCGGAACGGGCTTAAGGAGGTCGTAGGTCGCGAAGGGGCAATGAACACGAATGTAGGTGGCAGTGACGGTCTCGGCGATACTTCATTATCGGATGGATCGAATGGAGAAAAAGTGTAGCAGGCCGGTTGTGTCTCGGTTGAAACGAGAACCGTCCGTCTATCTGGCGTCGTCGAAGGATATGAGTTACTGACCCGTGTATAAATGAACGTTATGAATTCACCGGCAGAGGGCATATTCATCCGTAAGTCTAGCCGTGGGCTCTTTCCCCTTTTGGGATCGAAGCATCGGCCGTACTGGCATACAGAGGAAATCGAGGATGAGTCTAAAGGCAGAGGGCAAAATAGAAGAAGTAAAGTGGAAACGACGGCGCTGCCCTGAAACGTTTGCCATCGCTCGAGAAAGAGGGAGACGCGGCGTTTCTATCTTGCCGTGAGATCGAGAGGAAATCTTCAGATCGTCGAAGACGAGGAAGATTGCCACCGTCTCGACAGGAAAGGATGACGACGAGGCCACGAGGGCGACAGAGTTGGAAAAGGAGTCACCCAACCCCCAGCCGCAATTCTACATCGCCGATGAAACTGGCGCGATTTACTTCGCCGCTACCGTTGCCACGTATCTGTGAAATAATGGATAACGCTTCGAATCCTTTTCATATCCCTGCCGCCTCCTCCCTTCTTCCGTTCGGCTGAATCCATGATTTCGCGAATAATGGAAGGTACTCGCTGTGTAGAGATTTCGATTATGATACCTCTGATAGACTGCAAGTTTGCTTCTTAGACATTAAAATGCTCCGGTGACCCGTGCTACGAGTTGCGCATCCAACCACCAAATTCAGTTTCGCGTAATTCTATACCGAATCTAGTTTCAGTGGATTATTTGCTGTTATAACTATAGCGTAAAGATTTTAGAGAAGAACTCTGATGAAACAGAATCATTCGTCCTTTTAACTTTCCTAATACCTGCCATGTTGTAATGCAATGGAAATACTGTAATATGAAAATTGTTGCTACTTAGGGACGCTTATATTATTCTTTCTCAGAAGAAAAACCTATATCTCTTATCGGCTGTCCTACTTGTTGCAGTATATGTAACATTTCAGTTGATTCTCTGACGATTTCACATAGATCAGTCAAGCAGATCCGAAGGATTTCAAGTCCAAACGAAAAGATATCAACCCCTACCTCATGCTTGCGGCCGTTACAACCATTTTCACATCAATCCTCCAATCAGTGTCGTCCAGATCGGATTCTACTTTCAAGCATCTGACGAGGAGTCTGCAAGTATAATCTAACGCGATGAGTTTCCGTGCAATCTGAAAGCGAACGCTCCCTTAACGGAAGCTGTAAGGATTCTCCAAAAGTACAGAATTACAAGGAGGAGACAAGAGGAGAGGGACGAGAGAAGAGACAAGTCGAGTGGCCATTCCACTCGGTAGGTTAAGGACACTGAAACGAAGATCTAAGGCAGCAGACCCGCGACAATAGAACCGTCAACCAATTGTTCAACTATCCGGGCCTCTCGCGATAGTTGGACAAGATCGATAGATGGCGTAGCGCGTTCGTCGAAAGGAAATTTCATTCGAGAAACATTGCTCGTTTAAATAACGCCACTTCGATGTATCGGGATATCGACGATGGTAACAGCTTTCTGTGATGAAATTAATTCGTCGGCGAGATATACGGCGACCTTTGAAAACAAATTTAAAAGTTACTAACGTACAGATCTCAAGAAGCTTTAAGT
Organism: Bombus sibiricus; assembly: GCA_014737505.1. NCBI lineage: Eukaryota > Metazoa > Arthropoda > Insecta > Hymenoptera > Apidae > Bombus > Bombus sibiricus. The sequence continues at coordinate 636,497 of JACXIM010000063.1, read as the reverse complement.
ATTTTCATGGATAAGTCTCCTGTACAGAGTGAAAAAAGAAAAAAAAATAATAGAGACCTCGCAAAAGTGAATTACCGTTTCTAGTGGTTTGAAATTGAAACGAGCTAAGGCTTCAATTAGGTAATTATAACCGTCGCCGTAAAAGACCTGCGAACACTACTTGTGGCTTATGAAACCTAATTTTACTCGAAATACGTAGGAATTTAAGACAGCGTTTGCATCAGAATTTACTCTATAGCGGTTTCAATCTCGTTACATGTATTTTAAAGTGAAAGAGACGAAGCTATACAAAGTTTGCAAAGTATCGTGTAACTGCTGTATCCGCAGACATCCAGGGCTAATAAATTTAGTATTTCGAAACGCGATCCTGGACTTTGTTCTATAACTCTCTCACTTATACGGACGAGGAAATACGATCAAACGCCTAAACGGTGACTCATACATACATAGTTCGCGCTTACACTCAAACTTATCGCGCGTATTAGCGCGTTAACGTCTTCGTCAATATCGTGTGACCGTTTAGTTCATTGTGTTGCGGTCGTTCGAAAGCGAATAGCAATGTACGTGTCAATCAATTCCCGGCGAAGTTAAATTGCGTAGCACACAATCGACGAGCAATCAGACGTCCCCCAAGAAGAATACTTTTCACGTTCCGTCATACCTTATAGCAAACGTTCCTATAAGACTGCATTATACCTCGAAATTATGCATTCGCCTCGATAAGATCCATCGCGTGAAATTTCAGCGATTGTGGAACCGAGTGTCTTCCTTTCTCTTCGATCCTCCAAAGTCCTGTCTCTCTGTCCCACCCACCCCTTTTCCCATCCCCCAGTCTATCTACCAGTCTTCTCTTTCCTCCATTCATCCTATAATCAGCCAACTGTCTCTCTATCTCTCTTTCCAGCGAATCAACAGCATGAACCACGCTTTATGCAAATTACCAAATCTCCGCATAATGTGCCTCGTAAGCCTGTCTACGGTTGTCTTAGCTCTTATGGCAAAATGGCGGCCAGACGTTTTACCTAACATGCCCTGTATAATTTAAACATTTCTTACGCTTCTGATACTTCCTACTCTTCAAACGTACACGTTTATACAACCAGCTATCTTTGTTTCGCACGGTAAATTCGCGAATGTAGTTGTTCGCGCGTAAATGTTTCATCGTGTTAACGCGAAGATTACGAAGAGACGACTGTGTCTGGGAATGTCAGTAACAAACACTCGAACGACGCAACGTTGGTATATTGGAGAAATTTTAATTGAATAGTTGGAAGATTTTATCTTCTGTTGTTGCTATGGCGAGATAGGAGATGCTAACAATAAGAGAATCTTATTAATCGTGCTGATTTATTATAGATCGGATTAATAATCCTTAGTGAAGTATTTCGTAGTAGATGTTTTCTAAATATCTATTTAAATTTACTCACACACGTAACTCCTTTAGTTTTATTCCATTATCAATAGCATGAAATTGTAGAAATCATTTTCTAATTTCGCAGGTATATTTTGTTATGTTGCTGATATAAAGAAGCTATACATACACCATCATCTGTAAGTATGCGGATACTTTAGCTAATTTATAACAATACTACATGGATGTTAATAAAACATATAAATTAATGAGAACATGATAGTAAAAGTAATGGATTCAACAAATAATACAAATTTTAATTACTTTGTTTTAAAAGTGACTCAGAGTATATTAAAATTTAACGTACGATTCATTCGATGTCTCTATCGATTTTCATTAAAATTTTCCTGCTAATTAAACGTTAGTGGTTCAACTAATAACGACGTCTTTTTATAAGTATAGAAGAATCTTCTTTGTGTAATTTTTCTACAGAATCAGAGGCAAGAAAACATTATTTCAGAACGCTTTATAATAAATTTTGTAAAAATCACGTCATAACAATAAGATAATAATACAGATTATAATCATTATGTATCAACACATACTTACAATTAAATTATATCTACCATTAACAGTAAATCAAAAATAATGTTGCTTTGCTTATTACAGTAAGTAATCCAAGGATTTAATTGTAAGATATTCGCAAAGTTCATGTAACAAGCATACAATATGGCGCTTGAAAAGCGCCATTACGTTCCTCTATGAAATTATTGCAAGTGATTCAAGGCACCTATACAATTAACACGTTATGGAACGCTTTTGTAGGATATGTTAATCTCTAGAAACGATTTTTCGCGGTGAATTTATACACTAAACAGGGTTAGAAAATACAAAAGAACGATATTTTCTTTGAATATACGGAATTAAAACGATATTGGACGCAAATTAATTGGTTGGAAAGAGGCGCCTTGAAATGTATTAAAAATGGTGACTTACCCCGTTGAAACACCATGGGACGAAGCCGTGATGGACAACGGGCGTTCTGCTACAGCGTAGGATTCCTTCTGCTCCCGTATTTTCTTCTTCTGTTTTTCACCGTTTTGTAGTTACACTCGCGACACTTTCATTCGGATGAACACAACGCATAAACGCAGAAAAACGTTGAAAGTTATGTTGTGACCCGCGAATCGGTGGCGCTATACGACGGAAACAGGAACGGAAATAGCGCGGGTGCGACCGGTGCCCCGTGAAATACAAACTACACACAATAGCACACTAAAGTATTTCAATTATCAATGTTCTTTTACTTCGTCATAATATTTTTTACTACAAAATTAATATCAATTCTTTAAATAATAATAATAGAATTTTACAGAATCGTATACTGAATTTGAACATACATACATATGTATGGAATATGGTACGAAAAGAAATAAGCGCTAATAATGACAAAATAAATGCTTGATGCAATACGTGTTTCAAAAATGTCTGCCTTTCGATTAATAATTCCAATTAAAAGGGAAACATTTTCAATTGCGTCATTTCGAATGTATACGTGAGGTGACTTACTTTATATAAGAAGAATTCTGCTTGTTAATTTGATATCGAAAATTAATAACGTTGATACACTGATGATGATAACCGGAGAATTTGAATATTCACAACTTCTGACGATATGCGTGAAATAAAATTGTGGAACGAAATTTCTCGACGTACGCGTTCCCGCGTCTCTCACAGAACTAAATATGGCAGCAGGAAATCGACCAATTACAGAGCAGGAAGACAGACGAATCCGGAAAGAGATTGCGACCTCTAGTTTGTAGTGGAACATTTCCGATCGTCGTTTCGCGAAACGGTGTTGCTTATACGAAGTAAATAGTAAAATTCGTATTTCAGAGACGCATAAGTAATCGATATCGAGATATTTTCCGCGAGAAATTAATATTTCGTCGCGACATAAACCGCGCATAAACGAATATGTATTTTCGTCGAGAAATGATTTCGAGATACGTGTATTTGTGAAAAGTTCGAGAACGAACCGATACTTCGCCATTGTACGCATTGTACGCTGATTGTAATAGAGAGGTATTTACGTTTTATGGTGACTCGGTGCTTCAAACAATGGTCATCGTTGGAAAGAAGTCGTATTCATTGGCTTTATGTGAGTTATAACATTGATTTTATCTCTTTAATTCATAATTGATAGGATGAGATTATTTTGAGATCGATGAAATCATAGATTGTAAGCTAATGGAATCGTATACCAGGCCATCTTACATTAGTGAAATTTTGCAAGTCACCAAAGTTTTCAGTATTAATATATTCTCTATTGTACAAGTTCGATGATAAAACAAATGATATTTTACTAATTGCAAGTTATTTGGTTATTCTTATTATTATTATTATTTGACGAAAAATTATTAGATCATAAATGGTAAATTATTGCGTAAGGGATTCTATATGTAACACTCGTGCGCCATTTTGAAAAATATTTAATTATAATCGTAAGAGATGTTATTGAAATATTGAATTTTTATTATTGTTCTTTGTAACTTAAATTTTGTCTACCATATTTAAAATGTACATAAAATTTAATGTATATTAACAAGTAACAACTATAAAATTGCTTCAGATAAGGATAATCATTTTAATCTCAACTTATCAATTGTGATTTAATACACAATAATAAAAAATTTTGTTAAACTGTATTATATATAGAACTGTTTCTTTTTGATGAGATTTAAATATATATTAATATTGTGTCTTGAATAACGTTAGTAATATGACGTTCCATGTTACACATATTTGTTAATATCTTCATTCCTTTAGTTTCATGGATATATTTTCCGCTATTCAGTTCAAGTAATGTTAAATCCGTTAGAATTGACGATACACAGAGCAGATAGTGTACGCAAAAAGTATGTATCTGAAAAATAGCAAACAGACTGCAATTCGCCCAATACTTTGACAAAATTTCCGAACTGTTAAACACGAAGTGCTAAAAAATTCATTTGTACAACGTACAAGCATCGCTTAGCGGATTTCCATTGGATTAAAATAGATTTTTAATTTCATTTGTAATTTAACATAGGCGTATCACTGGCGACGTTATATTTTTACAACGTTAGTTTCATAAACACGCGTATATAGAGGACAGTGTTGTCAATATAAACACAGAGAAAAAGTTTCCATGATGGCTACAAAAAACGTTTAACCGAGCGTTGTCGTTTAGGAAATCGAATTAAAACGTACGCGTATAAATATGGATCCGGTATCAATATGAGTTTGATGCTCTGTGTGCACATTTTTAACGCATTTAATGGATACTTCTCGATATAGATGCGAGAAATTCCCATATTTTCATTTGCAAATTTCACATGTTAATTTCATCGGTGGCAGGTTATAACGACAATGACAACTCGGTTTTTACTAATTTCGCTTTTTCTAATATTTATCTTATATCGAAAATTATGCGAGAATCCTTTTTATAAATTATCTTTTTAACCTGATATTTAGCATCCTTCGATTATGATTTTCATCGTCCTTGTTCAACAATTATACCATTTTATAACATTTCTAAAGGCTATTCAAACTCTTTGTTGAATGTTATGCTCTTTGAGAAAAAATAATCGAACAAGTGGAGATCGAATTATTTCCTTGTTATTTTTAAATTTTTAACCGGGTAGTGCGACAGTTGTTTCGCTGACTGTTCCACGGTTTATTTATAGTTTATATTTTTATATTATTGATTACGTAGAGATAAGCCGATTGCTGGCGTAGAGAAAATTCTAAGCGTCGGGCGAGGCGTCTATCGCGTCGGTTGCATTCTCAATGCAACTTGTTTGGGGATAAATGCGGAGATACATGGCGATTTATCTCATGCCATAATTTCAATTGGCTCTCATTTCTCGGGATCGTTAATATCTCGTTGATGTAAAAGCGACCGTGCGCTCGACGACAATAAAGATGTTCGACAGCCGTGAAATACAAAAAGTAGTCACGGGAATCTTCATCCACTTTGTAGAAAACGACCGATATTACGCGATAGGTCGATGGATTTTAATCCACTCTTGAAAATGCTGTGTACCGTTAATCGATCCAACGGAAATTACGTGTCCACTTTGGTACGCGGTACAACTTAAAAACTCGTGCGATTCCAGTCTGCAAATTGAATTCCAAAGTCGTCCTGCTCTATTGGTTAACTAACAGTGTCGATACTTGCGACAGGCAATACTGCAGCGACTGTTACGTAGCAACAGAAATGGAACATGTTTGGAGGGAAAAACATTTGAAGCGAACAGACGCCGATTCTCCATTCCAGCTTGTAATTTCTCTATGGAGGAAATTGGATTCATGTGGGATTGTTCATTTTATTAATTGTTGTAATAGGAATATTTGCAAGTTTATCGTTTCACGTGTACTTAAGTGTTTTTCGAGTTTCGTATCGTGCAGAATATTTCTAAAAGAATGAAAATTCATCGACTTGATAAGCCTGTGGTGTTCCATAATAATGATTCATTAGTGTACGAAATGAAAATTAGAACAGTTGTCTTGGTAATAAACACGAAGAGAGTGTTTATTAAAAATTAAACTACATTTTCCTCCTTACGTTTTCTTTCATTATACTAAAGGAGTACTTAAGAACTTTGTAAAGTTTAATGTTGTTAATTGAAAGTAAGACGAATTGCTTTAGAATTTAGAATGCTGAGACCTTGTTTACCAATGTGATTGCTGATGTTGCTGCTGTGGCTAATTGCAACTCTTACATCATGTTTTAAGGCGATTATGTACGTACATAATTATCAGAGGACCTTAATCCAACTCTGGCCTGTATAACTCCTAATTCGGATGAAATAATATTCGATTCTTGCATGTTATAAATTATGTATTTATATCGACATTCACATCGATATTCCAGTCACATCCATCATTCCTTTTATTACTAATGGAGCTAGGTAATCCTTTAGAAATGAGAACTAGAAAGTAATAAAAGTATAGATATGCTTTTAGGAATAGGATTTTTTCTAAATTAGATAGTAAATTACATGTGAAATTGACAAAAAGAAGGTTTCTTTAAGAGTTACATAAATGCAACATTATTGTGGAATGTAAGTATCTGTTGTTTCATGAAGGAAAGGGAAAATAAAATTTGTATATTTAGGAAAATAATATTTTAGTATGCTATAAATTCCCTGATTTCTTCAAACTTCATAAAATTGTAAGATCTAGATAAAAGAAGAGATAGTAGTGTGTTCAAAAATGTGTTCAATTTTTGAAATTTCCTTTTACAATCACAGTGTTAAAAGAACAGAATTCGATACTGTAAATTTTTTTTTTTTTTTTTTTATTTATTGTAAATTTTACAATTTGTCCAGTAGGACATTTGGTAAAATATTATAGTAATACTGTAAATTAACTGAAAGAATTTCACATGAAATGTGTTGATGCAACGTTGGTTTAATGGAACAAAAGGTTGTGCATTAAATAAATACGAAACAGTGTTTCTAGCTGTGACCAAAGAGAAGATAAAATAGGATTTAGCTTTCTTCGAAATGTCACAGAGTTTCCAACAATATTTTTTTCTACAGTTCAGAATTTTAAGCTGTGTATTTCTCGAAAATGGTACTCTTCAACAACAGTCGTTTCCTTCTCAAGTAGATCAACGTAATCGCAGATTTTTGAAAGTAAAGAGCACGAGAAAGGGTCGGACGAACGCTTGTTCCGTTTTTTTGCTATGAAACAAGATCCCCGATACGCGTATCGAAGTCCTCTTGAAATTCTACGGCACGAGTTGAAGAAGCCTGGAATCGTCAAGATTCTTTTTCCAGTTTCGCTAAATGTTCTCGATATCGTCGAGGAGATTATGTCGTCGAGTACGATAAAGCAGTATCAAGTGACTCAGCCTGTACAGTTAACTGACTCCAGATGAGATTGCGTAGCATTACAGAGCTATTTTTGTTAATCGATTTGCCAAAGTGAACAATCTAAATTCCGATCTAGTTCGTCACGTGCTAACTTCTCCATTTACCATTCAACTCTCCCCGATTTTGTTGAAGCTCCCGCGAGAATCCGATACCTTTTCGAGGAAATACACTTTCGGAGATGCTTTAACTGTACATTTAACTGTATTCCAATATTTACAAGGGAGAGTTAAAAGCTTCGTACTAAAAATTATCTACACATGTTTGATATACTAGAAGAGTAATAAAGATAAACTAAACTAAGAAAGATAAATTTTTCAGAAAGCCACTTTTGAAATAGGAGATTAGAAGTAGAAAATTATTGATTATATAGTGAAGCATTTAGCAGTGAGCAAAATTTTGTCTTTTATAATTTAGTTGATAATCTTTCTTACGTTTTTTTTTTTAAGTTTCTAGTAAAATATTGTCTATGTGTATTAGTTGTTACTAAGGAAGGCATTGAAACAGCTATATTCTAGATGGTGACAGTGTTTTTTTTTTTTTTTTT
>JACXIM010000063.1:597620-628315 GCA_014737505.1 Bombus sibiricus | reverse complement strand
TTTATTTTCTGTGCTTAATTTGGATTTTCGACTTGTTAGCCAATGCATTTGTCTCCTTGTTATCTGTATTTTGTCTATTATTGATTTAATATGTTGTTTCCATGTAAGTTGTGTATCTATGTGAAGTCCTAGGTATTTGACTTGCCTTGTTTGTAATATGTGCGTGCCGTTCAATAGGATGTTTGGTGGTGTCTGTTTTATGGTGACAGTGTGATTCTAATTTGCATAGATTCGATGGCAGACACTCCCTGGCAAATGTTAGTAGAAAATATTCCGCATACTAATGCAAATACCGCAGACTAGAATTGAAGTGCAATCTTCCTTTCTAAATAGTTATTAACAATACTCGAAGTCAATAAATACCACTAAACATTAATTAATTGTTTCTTGGCCTTTGTCTATGCCACCCAACAAGCTAATGGATCACTGAGTTTTCTTTGCAACGTTAATGAATAAGCTTCCCTTTTGCCCCAAGAAACTTCTTTCTCAGGGCTTACGGTGTCTCCTTAAAGCACTCTTCGCATATTTGTATTTCCATAAGAAGTTGGTAGCTCAAACGACACTTTCTCCTAGCCACCTCCTGCAGCTTCTATGGCAACTAAGTCATTGCGGGTTTTGCCAATACCAACTAATGACAAAATCCGCAATCACTTAGTTGCCAACCCCGAAACTAATTAACGCGCAAAGACCACGGGGTTCTCTTGCAAAGAATTAACTGGCAGAATATTTCAAAGGGAGGGGAAATTGACGTCACTTTGCGTGGCGGAATAAAACGTGCGAATAATTTGACGGGACGCGAGATTCTACACGCGGAAACCGTAAAATGGTATTCAATGGAGCGGCGGGGAGTGGTGGCCGCGATACAGCGAGTGCATACGGCGCTGGGAAAATACGAAATCTTGGCAGTGAAAGGGTTAAAAGCGTACTTAACCCGGAGGACATAAAGTTGTAAACGACGTTGGCGTATGAAGCTGTAACCCGATTCGCGTGGAAGATATCGCCCGATATCGCTGCGACATGCAAACCCTAAACGTGTTTACAATGCATCAGTTTTATGATCGGAGTTGCATTACCAGGCCGCCGACCATTTCCTTTAATGAACGTTGCGCGCTTTTATCATACGTCATTTGTCAAATCACACTTTTGCCCGGCGGCTTCGCCTCTCGGAAGCCGCCAACCCAGGCAATTTGTTTTCATTTCTGCTAACGATTCTGGCCGCCTCCATTCTCGCGGCCCACTTTCCATGCAGCCCAACGTGCGAATCCTTCGAAAGAGTGCAATCCTTTCTCAACGATCGATATTTTGCCCGCTACTCGCTTCTTCTTTCGCAACTTGTTCGCCAGCAGGAACGTCCCGCCATGAATTTATGATACACATCGGTGTAAATTTCGGTTAACTCGCGATGGATGAAGATAGATAATGTTCCGGCTGTAATATTGTCAATTATCGAGGAGAAGATAGCGTAGATAAAATATGGTGGAAATAATTGATGTTTGAACCTCGTCACTGCAACCGATGGTTCGTCCAAATGTTGGGATTTACAGGGAAATATCCGTATCGTGGGCAAGTCCGTGCATAGACGCCAAGGTAATGCAATTAACTTGGCAATTTTTATTCTCATTGCTAGTTTGCAAAATACCTGGCTTTCATAAGTGAAATAATAGACGCACAATGTTCTTTATTATTTTTTGGTTTATTTTATTATTACAATTTTTTGTTTTATATTATTTTACGAATTTATGTAGTATCGTGGAAAAGGCCAAAAAGAGATGTCGAGCGAACTATAAACAAAGTCGCGAGAAAGCCGAAGTATGTCGTCTGTCCTTCTTCAGATCGAATTACAATTATTATCGTTTCGTGGAAAGGGCCTACGTGACTTTGGCCGCGAGCGGTTGAGGAGCACGTGCGTGGTGGGGATAGGACAATGGACGAAAGGACGCTACGGGAGAAAGACAAATTAGCGGAGTGTTAGGCGAGAAGTCACAGAGTGTGCATCGAGAAGTCAGAGAGAGTGCGAGTTGCGTTGTCGAGAGTGTGTGGCTAGCGTTGTCGAGAGAGTGTGGTTCGTTTGAGAGTTGCAAATGAATCATTGAGTTGTTTAAATCATGTCGAGTTATTGTTATTAGTTTCTAGTTCATGTTAAACAACCATCGTTCTTCTGTCTAATTAACACCTGTACAATCCATTTACTTTAAATAAATCACTAATATCAGTACGTTCTTGGGGGTTCGTCCGGGATTGTTACTACATTTTGGGGGTTCCTCCGGGTCCGATACTACATTTATGTATGATGCATTTTGTAGTAATAGAATAAAATGGATCAAACATAATTCAATAAAATAATATAAAAGAAAAAATGTTGTGCATCTACTACTTCCTTATAAAACAGAACTTTTGGGACAACCTAATATTCGAGCGCTTTTAGGGATCTTTTTATTTTGAAATTTCGCCGGCACCGTAATGAATTCGAATGAATAATTACGTTGATAAAGTCTGAAAGCTAGGAATGATGGAAGTTGAAAGATATCGCGGATTATACGATGGTAAGAAATAAAAATTCCACGATCAGACCAGCTCGACCGATGAAAACAAAGTTGCACAGCTCTCGGGATTGGAATTCGTAAATATTTTTCAGTTCCATGTCGTTATCCGAAAAGTATCTTAGTTTGTAACTTTCAGATGTAGGTTATGGTGGTCCGGAACGGTATTCAATCAATTTGCTGCTGTATCAATTACGTAGCACTATTGAGAGTTTCATGACGCACCGATAGTGTACAGTTCTATTCAGTGTATCATCGATACATCATTACATTCCTGTTAAAGCTAGGTGTAGTAGTCTCGAGACGTCAGAACACGGCGTCCATACGTTCAGGAAATTACAAATTGCAAGTTCTCTCTACAAAGTACAGATCTTTCTTCACCAAACTGCAATTAACGCAACTTTCTCACAACTATGGTTGGACGAATTTTTATACGGAGACCACATAGCAAAGATGCGATAGGTTCACTTAGGTTCGTTTCCTGACTTTTACCTAACTTGCTGATTGAAAAGCAGAATTTTAAACGAAATATTTGAAAAACGGAATGAGTTAGATTTGAAGGTACAAGTCTCTTGAAAACAAGTGCTAAATCCACTGTGTTTGTTAAGAAGCGAGTAATATTCATTTTAACTTAATTCAGATCAATCTTAGCGAGTATAATTAACATTGTCAGTATCTTTTGTTCCGAAGGATAACAGAAACACATATTTAGTCGCGAAAATCAAATGGAAAGTTAGTTTTTGAAAACCATGGAGTTAGACCAATATACTTGATCTTAACTCTTCTATAAAAATCGTGTTACCTGACTTATTCTCTTTTTATTTCCGGCCTTTAACACTTTGACTGTCACGTTGGTCAAATATGACCGGCTATGCTCTCTCCTGTAACGCCATGTTACATGTGTGTAGTGGGGGGGTCATTGGTGACTGGAGCGCTCGAACTTCTTACAATTGTAAAAATTGAATGAAAATTGACAATTAGGGTGTTTTGAATATAACCGATAAATAGAAGATACTTTGAAATAAAAAGTGCCCCATTGAGCAATTAAACATTTTTATTAGAACATCAATAAAAAAAAGAGAACAAATGTTGCATCCAACTGTGCACTTTGTTAAAACACTATGGCGTCCTGAGCGAAACACGTGACTTCGGCGTGGCAGTCAAAGTGTTAAATTGTGTCAAGCAAAATGGCAGTGGAATTAGAGATCAGAACAATTGGTGCTTTGTCAATTCGTCAAACAGATAGAAATAACACGGATCGCACTAGAGAAACGTAGAAAGCTCGTCTGGCGTATGGAGGATTCAATTTTCTCAGCGATCCCGAAATTTAGATAGAAGGAAGGAGTACTTGGAATAATTCCACGCAGCAAGTGGCAGCAGTTTGGTGTCAGCTAGAAAATAGACGAGAGGACGTGTAATATTATTGTTCCGAGGCAAGTCACAACGGCGTGCTAGGCGACGAAGCGACGTATCGTTATTCCGGACTAGCGTACGATGCATCTGACGCAATGCAGTTGTACCTATGCACTGTATGCACATACATAGGTAGGTGGGGCGCATTGTTTTCAGATTTTCCCTTGCCACGCCATTTTCGACTTTATTTCGTCTTATACATTGCTGCCTGTACTTTATTACACGATTTTCCTCTCTGCTCCCGATATTTCTACCATTTCGCTCTATGACATACTTTTTACAGCCGCCTAGTTATACATCGATTTCCTGTATTTTTCTATTTTACCAACGAATTTGTTTCACGCTCGCTTTAGTGCGTTTTGGAATAAGCGAAAGTCACTGGTGAAAACTTTCACGTTGATTGTCTGGTTTCGTTTCGTGGTATCTTATCAGAAAGGAAAGTCAATTATGTGAACGACATGGGTGTCGCTTTGATTTTCCACAATTAGGGTTAACGCTTTGACTGCCACGTTGGTCATCTATTACCCGGCCACGGTTTCTCCTGTGACGCCACGGTGGGTCATTGGTGACCTGAGAGCTTCAACTTCTTACAATTGCAAAAATTGTATGAAAATTCACAGTTAGGGTATTTTGAATATAACCGATAAATAGAAGATACTTTGAAATAAAAAGTGCCCCATTGAGCAATTAAACATTTTTATTAGAACATTGATAAAAAAAAATGAGAACAAATGTTGCATCCAACGGTGCGCTGTGTTAAAACACTCTAAACATAAATATGGCTCATCAATACAATCTGGACAATAGGTGGTCACCTTTTTGGTCCGATTCTTAGCAATTTTTGATCCTAACTGTTTAACATTTTTTTATAACACTCTCTGCAAAATTTTCGTGCCAGGTACGCTTGCCCTTCTTTCTTCTGTATTTCGTGTGGCAATCTTTATCGAATAAGTATATTTGACGGTTCTGGTCAATGGCACTGTGTAAGGTGCATCGCGAGTGCCATTCTAAAATCTGGTACCTTGATTTTTGTTTTTGTTGCTTGTTTATAGAGTATCACCGCGTTTGAAATTGATGTATTTAACAATAACTCTAAAGCTAATTTGGTATACCACTTGAGGGTTCTTCTATGTGGCGTAGAATATGCTATCATTTGATCTGATAAATCTACAGCACATTTTCCTCTGTTGTAATCTACCACTACCATTGGTTTATCACGAACATAATTTTTTTCCGGACCTCTACCATTTCAGCCGAACGTTTCGTCGAAATCATAAAAATAATCATAATACCGTTTACTAATATCTTCTACACGTTTCATCAATATATTCTGCACGTTTTGTTTACGACGGAATGACGAATGCGAATGGTTTGTTGAAATAAACTAAGCCTTGTTACAATATGTCGCTATCAACTGTTACCAAGGCGCCACGGTGGTCACCCGTGACCACCAATAAGATAAATGGTCCATTGGGGAAGAATGTTGTCTTATATTATCAATTTATTATTATTTTGAATAATAAAAATACTGCCGTAGCGTCCAAAGTGAAACGTGTGATTTCGGCGTGGCAGTCATTGTGTTAATTTGGTTAATTATTTTTGTCTAGCTTCATTTCAGAGAACATGTTACTAGAACACGACAGAATTGGGGTTGTAGTTTAATATCTAGTGGCGTTGTTTCCGGTATTAATTATCCTCCATGAAGCAAATTTTCTGTGCATTTAATTACCATGTATCGTTACCCATTAACTAATTCCATTCTATTTACTATTTGTGTCACTATGATAATTTCCAATCGAACCATCCCAGTGCTGCTATTCATATTATTAGGGAAATGTTCTCTCTCGTTGAACCAGAATTTACCAGTAATTTCGTTAATGAATTAACGAAGGAAGCTGCTAACGTTACATCGATTACATCGTTAAAAAAAACTCTAATTTCTCTTCTCGTTTAACTAAAATCATTAGTAACAGATAAAGTTACAAATATCAAACTCTAAATGTAATAGGATACGACAAGCGACGATAAACCGAATCAGACCAGAGCACAGCAAACTATCACGTTCACGTCTTCCCCTAAACGGTAACCTACCCCATGTAATATACCAATAACTATCAATGAAACGACGCTGGAATGTAAGAAGTATAACGAAGCAAGAAGAAAAAGAAACAACTACAACCTCGACGCCATAGCAAGGTATTAGGTTGTCGAAAAAGTTTCTTTCGTTTCATAAGGTGATAATAGCTGAACAACAATTTCTGTTGTATATTATTTTATTCAATTAGATATGATCCATTTCGTTCTATTTCTATTATTACGTCGCTGAATAATTCAAAAAACTAATATAAAACAAAAAACATTGTGTGTCTATCATTTCCTTATAAAACGAAAGAAACTTTCCGGACAACCTAATACGTTGGTAGCTTGCTGCAATATTATTGGAATTCTCGATGATTTATGACCCAGCCGAATCATCCCTTCTGGTTCTAGCGATCGTAAACGTTTACCTATAACGTTTAGTTAATTCAGCCAATAGTCGCTAATAACGTTCGATATTGCTTTGAATGTAAACCGATAAATAAGAAAAATTAAAAAAGCAAAGTAGCGAACGCACGTTCCACTTAATCAGGGAATTCTCAGAGATTAAGATTTTGATCAGGCTAACGATAATATCACGTAAGATGGCGCATGATATTTCGCGTAACGCTGCGACGTCCAATTGCCGTGTAACATAGGCGTAGGGTAATTTGCATGCTGTATAACACGTTGCAGCGTCACGGGTAAGCTATCATTTGCCGGTGTTCCGCAAATCTTGCTCATTTTCGGCCGCATAATCACTCATTGAACAATCCTATGGGCAAGCCGGGCCAAGTTCAGTAATAGGCCCGTAAGACGAACACACAGGACGATACTACTGTTCCCATTGGCCACGTTGTGTGCGTCCCGTGTTACATTCAATCCCGTACGCTGGGAATTGCTATTCGCAAACAACGCGTGGTTTCTGCATACATGCATCGAATGTGCGGTTAATTACGATCGCGTGGCCCTGTGTGTCCGTGCATCTACGTGTTCGTTTATGTTGGTTTACGTATGTACGTGTGTGTGTGCCGGCGAACGAACGAACTCGAGTCTGTCTGAGCTTCGTGCACGTCGCCGCGTTATCGACACTCTATTAATTGGATTCCAGTAATTTGATTAGATAAGAAAGACGTCTGAATACCCACAAAGTCATGTTGCGAAGCTTCTTTCTTCGGCCTGGCGCGAATCGCGAGGCAAACGGAACCTATCGTGCTCGTTCGTCTACGTACGACCTTTGAAATCTGATCCCCACACGAACTTCCACGTACACACGCGACCGTATTCGACTTGTTTACATTGGCTTGGCAACTAA
The DNA here is from genome assembly GCA_014737505.1 of Bombus sibiricus. NCBI lineage: Eukaryota > Metazoa > Arthropoda > Insecta > Hymenoptera > Apidae > Bombus > Bombus sibiricus. The sequence continues at coordinate 620,971 of JACXIM010000063.1, read as the reverse complement.
ATGGTTGCGGATTTTGTCATTGGGCGGTATTGGCAAACCCGCAATCATTTAGTTGCCAAGCAAATATATTACGAACGACGCGAAATAAGACGGTAGATCGCGTTCGTTGTTTCAGAAGGCTCGTCGTTGCACTTACCCTTGGTGATTTGCGCTTGATATTCTCGACGCACGGAAATCCACCACACTGAAACACCAAACACAGGCGTACGTTAATATCTAAAGATGAATCGAAAATAGGTTCTTTTTATCGAACCTTAGAATTAGTTTGTTTGTAAAATATGTTGGCCTAATACAATTGTTTTTACAGACGTATGCAAAGTATTAAGGAATTCTCGATACTTTCAGCAATTTTTTGGAAAATATACGAGAAAATTGTGACTAAGAAAACCGTGTTCCTTCGTTAGTTCGTAATTTGGAGAATTTTGTGAGATGTATACGTCTCATTATCAGCTTCGTTATCCTGATTACTCGGTATTAATTAAGAAGAGAATTTTCTATGTACTATACATGTATATTACTATTTACATAGTATGAAAAAATACAATTATAATATAATATACAGAAATACAAAAATATGTTAGAATTTAATCTTAAAGTTAAGATAAATAATCTGTGGAAGGCACAATGTTTATGTTGAAATAATATTAGGTGATATTTATTCAACAGAATTACAGAACCAAATGTATTTCAAATATAAGTGAGTGATATGGTATAATTAACAAAGTGTGCAGGTAAAGAATTTATGTATTGTTGACAGTTGGCCAGTTACTCTCAGACCCATGGTCCTTTAAAGATTTTGAGCCCCACTCTCTATACAGTAGTGAGTATGGCCTGTGTAAGTGTCCTGTTCAAATGCCTGTGTAGGTGTCTGTATAAGATTATTTGTGCTATGTATGTAATATCGTTGTATTCCAACAAAATATATAAATACAGAAGCATTGTTTAAAAAATTGTAGAAACAAGGAAAACATTGTTCCTTAGGTTTGCTCTTGGCTATATATCCGATATTCTTTGTGTTTTCACATAAGTAATCTTGGACTCGGGTATTTTCCACCAACTAAGAACAACAGCATAAAACATAGGTGTAACGTTCTTACATTCACCAAAGAATTTTTTTTTTTTATATTATTTATTGTAAATTTTACAATTTGTCCAGTAGGACATTTGGTAAAATATTATATTTTAAATTTATACATAGCATGTGGAAGGTTACCCCCAGCGGGGTACCTTCTTCGTGTTTGTTAAGTTATATCCTTTGTGAGGTCTGCTGGGTGTTTCCTTTTTAGTCTTCTTTCTATGTTTGTGTTGATCGTTTCCGTAGCCAGCCGGTTTGGGTGTGTTGCTATTCTTAATCTGTACCTTTCCGCGTATCTGCTAATTTCCTCCTGGACCGTTGGTATTCCCAGGTCCTTCCGAATATCTTCATTTCTAACGTACCATGGGGNCTGCTGTTCCCCATAGTGGTATTCCGTACGTCCAGATTGGTTTTATGATCGTTTTGTATATTATTAATTTATTTTCTGTGCTTAATTTGGATTTTCGACTTGTTAGCCAATGCATTTGTCTCCTTGTTATCTGTATTTTGTCTATTATTGATTTAATATGCTGTTTCCATGTAAGTTGTGTGTCTATGTGAAGTCCTAGATATTTGACTTGCCTTGTTTGTAATATGTGCGTGCCGTTCAATAGGATATTTGGTGGTATCTGTTTTCGCAGTGTGAATGTAATATGGTTGCATTTATTGGGGTTATTCACCAAAGAATGGAATATAATTCTATGAACATTTTATCTTTAATGGCTGTTATATAAAACCTTGTTATAGCAATACGTTTCCTCTCACCTATCTGTTTACATCTGCCTAACGAGCTGACGATCTAAAGATCTGCATAGAATCACATAGACGAAATATTCCAAGCATGGCAACTTTCCTTGCAATAGAATTCTAAGATGGATTTCCTTGCGCGAGTCCACTGAATTTCTCGTGTCAATGCCACCGTCGTATTTTGTATCACGCTATAGCTGTTAGCCTACAAAGATATACGATCTCATGAAAAAAGATTATCCCACGATCTTCCACGCTTCGCATCTTGAGTTAGAAAGAGGGATATCTTCAAAGAGCTTACAATGCGATTTTGCCGAATCCTTTTTCACCCCCAACAGTTTTCGTTCCTTCGTCTTATCGCCCTATAGCTGTCTGATATGTCGCGCCTAGTGCGCGCGATAAGATAAGCCGTGCACTTCCAAGCAGAATTGTTTGATCGGCAAAATAAACTGTTACGAGACCCTAACTTGTTTCGCTATTTCGCTAATTAATCGTTCGTTTCTTTCCTTAAGATTTAAAATTCTTTTTTTTGCGACACGTTATCGCTTTGATCTTTGTTAATGACACTGTCGTACCTCGTTAATTGTGTGGCATTACTATCGGTATAGTTGTTGTTAGCTTTGTATCATTCCTGGTATTACAGAGACACGTCAGTTATTAATTTTCCAATCTATGGACAAGATTTTATTCGTCGAAATTAGGATTCTCATGAGTTAGTCAGGAAGGTCGTCGATTTTCAGCTAAGTAATCGCTGTTGCGAGTAGGCAGATCTTCAAACACGCGCAAACCCTCACCAACTAGGCGCAAACTCTCTGAAAGCAGGATCCGCAGATGGCAATCGACGGCACGTAAACGGCAGTCGCGCAATCCGCCAGAATTTTCGATTATGCCACTTCTGAATTTGTAGGGAGAGGCTTGATGGTTTCAGAAAAAGCCAGTCACGTTCGTTCATTTATTTAGCCATTTAACGCTACAGCTAAGACGAAGCTGACAAGATGACTGGTTTCTAAAAAATACGAAATAATAAAATATTTGTATATTTATTATTATTCTCTAACGAAAGCAATTCCACGTTATGTAGTACATTTTTGCTATTGTTAATGATCCTTTATATGATTGTAAAACCAGTCATTTGTACTGGTGTGCTAGTCCCAGTGTTAATGCGACGAAGCCGACAGAAGTCTCTGATTTGGACCTTTTGACATTTGCCCTGCGACTGATCATCAACGGTTCCATGTTGGCGAATGTTTAAATTATCGGCGCTCGGGTCGCCACGAACCCTGACACGGGTCCTCGAGAGAGGTTTCCATGTTTTATCGCCTACACCCTGGACGATCGACTCACGAGCGCTCGTATAATAGGAAGATTCTTTTTATAACGCGGCTATTACAAAAGTATCTGGCTTATACATATAATACCGCAAGCTATGGTACAGAGATCGAAGTACGCCACAAAGACGAAGGCTACAATAGCTGGCTATAAAGCAGGCCAAGTGTTAAGCTTATCAAAAATTGTATACACCGTATCCTTTTACGGTGTACGTATACGATCGCATTCGCTTTTTCAAAAGCAGATTCAAAGCTGGGCTAGCGGAGCGTTACATCGATGATGTAACGGTGAAAGGACCAAGGTAACAGGCTTCTGAGGATGTAATCCGCGCACAGCCAATTTCATGGTTGCCGTGAAAGGATTATTTAAAATAACAACGTCCTACCGCGCAGCTTATCAGAAACTTTCATCCTTGTACGACCGATTTCATTCCGTCGTAAAAAATGTCCAATTCCAATTTTCCCCCTTTGAGCGGACGGATTTCGGCCAATCCGCTTACAACATCCACCAGCCCTTTTTTGTTTTCGAAATTCAACCGTCGCGGCAATCGCGAAACCCCCGTAGACGAAGGATGTGCTTGGACGAATTCCATCGCCGAGTCAAACGCCGGATTAAGGCCAACCGGATAAATAGTCTGCGTAGAAATTTAGGGGAATCGATATGAACCGGGCCGTGTTCATCAACGCTATGTCTCGTCTTCTGAGCGATGTTAATCGCATATCTCAACTTTTCCAATTTCATCCTGGCCAAATATCGCCGCGTATGTAAGCATTGTCCCAAGTTCCACGTTACACACGTAGGTACGTTGAATTGCTGCTCGTCCGAGACAATTTTATCCGGATGATTATCGCACGCGGCAATGGCTGTTCTTGTTCACTTCGTTTTTCCTTGATGGGCTCCCCTTTCGATGAAATAGCCCCCATTTGTTTGCCAATTTGTAACGTTGTTCTTGTTACTAGGTTGTTTCAAAAGTGCTTTATCCAATGCAATGTTTAAACAAGTGTGAGACCCAATCTGTCAAACGTTGTGGTCTTCGTCATCAGTCATTGTCTATTATTTCCTTATGAAACGAAAGAAACTTTTGGGATATTCTGGTACATATTTGTGGTCCATTCGTGCTGAACGATAGATGGCTGAAATTTTTAGATGTATCGCCGTCTAATTTATAAATAGCTACGTAGATTTCTTAATACAGCGAATGGGATATCTCACGAGTCTCAAGTTACATCGCGCGCGTGTTTGGATACAAGCCGGTTCGTGAGACGAACAAAAAACGCTGGTAGATATGTTTTAGATGCTTGTCAACATGTTTTATTTTCGTTCTGCACGAAACAAGGTTTACTTAGAAATGTAAAAAACTGAGAAAGAGTCAAGGACGATAATATTCTTACTTGGTCGAATTCTGAGAATATTAATGGTACGTTTAAAAGACGAGATTTTTACCATAACGCTGAATGCATGAATCCTTTGTTTTTGTCTTAAGATCTGATAATCTTTATCCATCATCGTGCAAGTTTCAAAGCGGCTAATAATTGAAAGCAAAAGTTTTAACAAGTTGCTAGCAATTTCTGGGGTTAATCTTGTTTTTCGTAAGGAGTACAGGAGTACATCGAACGCAGTAATGGAAAATCCTTTGTTTAACGATTTTCTTTATGCAAATACTTTCTGTGGGACGATTTTAACAGATTGCCTGATGTTAGATTTCGAACAATTAAATTCGATAGGTCTCAGTTAGGAAGGTTTAACAATAAATTTAGTAACCTGGACCAATCACCTTTCCATTTTATTTTCTTTCTTTTCTCTCGTCCCTTCCCTTTTCTTTTTCGTTTCCGCGTCTTTCTCATTTCTGCTTCCTCTTCCCCTTTCCTTCCACCGTTTTATTTCCCCACGTTTCTTCTTTTGTCCCTCTCTGTCATTTTTCTTTTTCCGTCTCGTTCTGTCTTCCCCTTTGTCTCTATTCCTTCCTCTCATTACAAATTCATCTCTTCCTTTGAGACACTTTAACTTTACTGCGTTTAAAAAGTTTCGCAATTTTGAGGAGGAAAACGAACCACTGTAAAATCGAAACGGGAAAGTTTCCACGTTAACAGCAACTTCTTTATATTTATCTGAATAATAGAAAATTAAAGAAGAAAATGGGTCATGTCCAAGCGGTAACAGCACCGCTATTCAACCCAATGAAAATATTATTTTAATCCACCTTCTCGCAGTTTCTCCGTGTAAAACAAAAACAGAATACTTGTTTAAATATCTAAAATATATGTAGCATCGTTTGGTTCGTCTCCAAATTCGTGTACAATGTAACTTCTTGTATTAGGTTGTCCGGAAAGTTTCTTTCGTTTCATAATAAATAGATGAACAACAATGCTTATTTTATTTTATTTTATTCAATTAGATATGATACTTTTCGCTATATTTCTATTATTACGTCCCTGAATAATTCAATAAATTAATATAAAACAAAAAACATTGTGCGTCTATTATTTCCTTTTAAAAGGAAAGAAACTTTCCGGACAACCCAATGCTTGTGTTATCGTATCGTATCCACTGTTGTTGAGAAAATTACACAGCCGAACTACAAATTAAACAGCGATTCGTCGAAAATGTTGAGCGATCTATCGTCCAGCGCGGATGATTTATGAATACGCGACACAATATGCTGGTTTTAAGGGAAGCGTAGCTTCTGGGAAGAGAATCGACCACGTAAAAGAGGATTCCGGGACGAACGTGGTAATCCGACCACACGCAATTCGATATTTACGACTGATCTTTATTATCCTGAAAAAGAGAACGTGGCATGTGCTAAGTGTGCTTTCTGAAAGGACATATCATCGAGCGATTCGATAACTGTGCCAAATTCTAGCTATTCTGGGAGCAAAGTACTCGTGGAGAGATCATCGACTTTTTCTAATAATCGTAATTCGTAACATTTTGTTTGCTTTGGTCGGACACAGGGCACTGTGTCTAGCAGGACAATAAAACGTGTAATGCAATATCGTCCAACTTAGCTGCATTACGACGCTATGTAAAGCACAGGAATTTATTACTAGTCGTTATTACCGGCATCGTTAGCAGAAAACAGAAAATTTAGTGGAATTCAATTGACCTGTGATTAAAACTTTGGCCGATAAATTTAGCGCGGTTCTGGCTTTTCCAATTTCACCAATGTTTCTATTTTCCGGCTCTCGGAAGCCGTAAAAAGTAAAATTGTAATCATCGCTTCAGATTGAAACGTTAATTCCGCGATACATTAAAAACACTAAACGTTAAAGTCGCATAAAGATATCAGCATTTTCACTTTAATCGACGATTGCCCGAGTAATTCATTTTATTTGCTACTCGTCCGTAGGAAAGTTAGCATAATCGAACAAGTATTCAACGTACAAAACACGTGTTTTAATGGGACGGCCAGTTGAAGAGAGACAGACGTTCTGTCCTCGTATTAACACGTTGACCGCCGTGGGGTCACCGGTGACCGGCACTCGATTTGGCTATAGCGTCGTGGGGGCCACCGGTGACCGGCGACGCAGCAGATATTAAAAGTACATAGCACGATTGTTTGAAAAAAGGACAATCGTAATAATTGTCCACAACGCCGTGGGGGTCACCGGTGACCGGCACTCGATTTGGCTATCGCGCCGTGGGGGCCACCGGTGACCGGCGACGCAGCAGATATTAAAAGTACATAGCACGATTGTTTGAAAAAAGGACAACCGTAATAATTGTCCACAACGCCGTGGGGGTCACCGGTGACCGGCACTCGATTTGGCTATAGCGCCGTGGGGGCCACCGGTGACCGGCGACGCAGCAGATATTAAAAGTACATAGCACGATTGTTTGAAAAAAGGACAATCGTAATAATTGTCCACAACGCCGTGTGGGTCACCGGTGGCCCTCACTACGGAAAATGCTTCAAGCATGATTTTATAACTCATTTTATTTGCTGCAAATAATATTTCAACATAATATGCATCGCATAATGAAAAGTTCACGTCGGCGCCTTGGGCAAACCATGGAAAATTCGTCTGGCAGTGAACGTGTTAAAGCCGCCGAGAGACGCGTTCAATTAAATAACAGATGACGGATCTTGTCTCCTGGTCGCTGCATTTACAAGCAATTTGGAACCGTTGTCTCGAGTATAACTTGACTGATACGGGAACGCTTGAACGTTGTTGACTTGAAATGTGCAGGATTTGCGAAACGTGACCCGTAGTTCGATGAGAAGATCACCGACCCTAGTCACTGGAAGCTAGAAACGGCGCAACTAAATTTTAATTAAGATCAAGCCCGGTCTGTAGGCTTCTTAATACCAACACTTCTAATTGTTCCAACCTTTCTGTTTCAACGAACAAAACTTACTTTGCAAAGTCGTCATCCTCGTCTCCAAGCTCACGCCACGTAGCAGCATGTCGTGGCAACTAAGTGACTGCGGACTTTGTCAATACCAGCTAATGACAAAATCCGCAGTCACTTAGTTGCCAACGAAGTTGGTCGACGTTGATCTCTTTCCGCAACGAGTTTCCTCAGCGGATGTTGGAAAGACGTTGCATTCCAGGTTGCAACGAGTCGAGTACTTATAAATCGGCGCGTATACGTGTTTAAGTGCTTTCCATCGCACGAGAAGGTGCAGATGCACGCCACTTGAAGCGAATCGCGTATTTCGAATGGCAGGAAATTCGTGGCTCACGAACAGGCTTTGATACTTGTGGTTCATGGGCCGGTGGGCGTCGAAGCTGGAAATTGCGACGTTTCGAAAGGTCCCGCTGTCATCCGCATTTCGATTATTAAGTTTACGTTTCGACAGAGTGGCGAACGTGCAATTTTGCGCCACCCCAGCTTCCTGAGAATAGTCTTCGCAAACATCTCCGCAGCAAAATAGCATCAAAAATAGCCTACAGCTTTTTGACGGGTTACAATGGCTCGCGAAGGTATCCGAACGCTCATCGTGGGATATCTGTGGTGGACGGTGAAACATGTTGAGACCAGTTGATTTCGTTAACTATATTTACAGATATTTTAAAATGTAGAATACAAAGTTAACGCTCGACTGATGATCTCGATGACTGACTGACTGACTGACTATGTCTAGAGAACATGGTCATCTATTTATTGAACTTGTTTGAACCTGTCGCCGGTTGTCGGTTGCTGCACGTAGCAGCGAAATTGCTTTGTCCAGAATTTGTTTATTACATTCTGTGCGTGGTACAGTGTTAATCCTCTGTGGCAAAACAACTACCTGAGGCATCTTCGAATCGAAACGTCCTAAGACACATATGCAGCTAAATATCTTTATGCAAGTACAGATATCTTGGTTATTTGTATTACTGACACTGTCTTTGAGAATAGAGAACATGGGCAAGTGGAAGAAATGCGTACAGAAAGGAACGTAAGGAAGATTTTGTCTGACTTTCTCATTCGTTTAATTCGTCGACTATGAACCCTTGGCGACAGAACAGTTTTTCGTTGCAGGAAATTGGCAACTCTTTTGGCAGAACAGGCTTCTCTGGTAAAAAGTCGATGAGATTTTTATCAATTAACGTAAATAGTATTAATAGGTGATAATTTGAATGAATTATTGTTATTATTATTCAAGAAACATACAAGAAACCACAGTTTTTCCATTAATTTGTTCATTTCGTATAACACAGTTTTGTGTGTTTCTGTCTTATACAAAACATTGAAAAATTCTGTTACGGTCACTTGATCAACTTTGAAATTGTTGAGGTTATTAGATGTATAAAGAGAGAAACGCGTGGTAAATTGTAAGATAGAAAATATATTTTAAATACAGAAGTTTTTTTTTATTTGGAGGTTTATTTACAAGCAATTCCCATTGAGAATTTTAAGTAACTTCATTTGGCGTGGTACAGTAACTTGGATTATAATAATTTATATTATGTTGATTTTAGTTTAATGCTTCAATCCAAAGGGTATTTTCTTTTTAGTCTGCGGGTCTGATCCGTCGTGTCATACTGAAGTGAAAGTACAAGTATGAAATAATAATTTGAGCTGGTAGAAATCCGCACGCTAGCAGTGTTACCCTATAACTGAAACCCCCGAAGCCAACGTTGTCTACTGTTTATGGTCTGTCTTCGTCCCAGTCTTTTGTCTATACGCTGTCGATGGCTTCAATGCTTGAGAAAGCTAAAAAGACCAGATGTAGAGTTTTCTTAGAAGTGGTGACCACTTGAACAGAAATAAATCTACACCGTGTGCGATAAGTGTGAAATACGATCCCACTGAATATCGAGAATAAAGTAAACAACGTTAGTCACTTCGACGAAATGTATATTAGTATCAAATTTCTCTCAACTCTTCTAATGTTCGTTTTAAGATTCGTTCGAAACTTTGCGATAACCGAACGTTTTTGCAAGTGTTCGGTTACCCACGCGAGCCATTGTGTACGAGTCATTCTCTGATTTACGATTACGCTGCAGTTTATGGAACGTGGTTGTATTAAAAAAAAAAAAAAACTCAGGAAATGAGCAACGAGGGTTTGTAAAACCCTAGGAGAGTGAGCTGTTTCCCAAGGATGCACATATTCTTCTGGAAACATGAATATCTTGAAGCTTGCGCGGTGTTGGAGAAAATTTATGGTTCACGTGGCCGCTTAATATTTATGATTTGTTGTCGACGATGAGGTAGTCGGTGGCGGAGAAAATTGTTTCGATTGAGAAGCACACGTACCGTGAAAATGTGGAAAATATCTCCTTTGGTAATTGTATCTTGGCGCGGAAATTAATTTCCTGTCTAACTACCAAAAAAATTCCACAAGAATAATGAATATATAAATACTGAGAATATGTAAATATATTAACATAAATTATAAATACAGCGATGGAAAAAATTCCTAAAATTCAGCTTTTATTTCCTGTGAAACCTACAAAACATTCTTGAAAAATCATCATAATTATTATTTAATTCTGAGCTTATTTGGACTTCCCTTCAACAACATGGATTTGTATCCCACTTTTGTGATTTATTTTGGAAACATTAAATTATCGCGTTCACTGTCTAGATATTTTGGATTTAGTTCAATTGAAAGTTCAGGAACCTCAAGTGTCATTCGTTGTTCTATGTATCTACTTGCCAAACTAACGTTTGCTAATAATTGGATTAACAGTATTTGTAGCCAGGCCAAATCCATCAACTTCATCTTTTAGGCTGTTATTTTCCCTAATTTTTAAACCATACGATATTTTCATTGCGTGATCTTCCTTAACTCTTTGTTGGCCTCCTGTGTGTATTATATTCACTCGTTTCTTATTAATTAATGAGTTGATGAGTTAAATAAATAATTTCCTACGAGCAAACATTCATGTAACTTGTATGTAAATTAATGTAAAATTCAGTAGCGTGCGAATGTTATTTTATTTCTTCGTTTACTCGAATGATTCTTTTGCAGCAACACTCGAAATATTTCCCAGTTCTCAGCATCCTACTTCTCTTCTTAGTATCTTAAAATCCTGCTCGTTGAGCCCAAAGCACACGAGATCCTCTCGTTTCTCCGTTATCACCTTACAGGCTAATGGTGTCTCGTGACACTGTTGGTTCCGTGGAAAATTGCCGATTGAATTTTAAGATGTGGAAGCTTAGACGACCCGGCTAACCCTTGCCATACTGCGTGACGAAGGCCAATGTTACTGGTCGAAATTCAGGGACCCTTGCACAAGCATCAGGTGCGAAGCTTTATCGTAAAAGGCGAGCTTGCAAGCGAGGCGGGCCAAGCACGAAGGAAAATACATTTTCTCGCGACTTGGTTCGGATTATCCGATTGGGAGGATCGGTCGTAACCGGTGAACAAACAAGAGATCGGCAGACAGGTAGGAGGTGACTCGATAAAAGGAATCGCGCGGAAAACGTATAAAGGACAAGGGTGGAAGAAAGAAATAGCATCTCGACTGCTCCAAGTGGCGAGAGTAGACGAAGACGTATCGATTATCTCGCTCGACTTTGCGCAAACGAGACCGCAGCGGCGCGAAAGTACGATCGAAGATAAAGCCACGTTCCACCCTCTGGCTAAGGTTGCCGAAGAAGGAAAAGGACGAAGATAGGGGATGGTTCGAGTCTCCCTGGCGGACCTCCTACCCTTCTGAGGATAAAACTCAAGGGACGACTTAATCATCGATGGGCAAGGCCTTTCTCCTCGATCCAACAAAAGCGAGTAAGGAACTTGTCTAACGATCGCGAATCCTTCGAGAGAAGAAGAAAAGAAGAAGAGCAGCGGATAACCGGTTGTTCGTTAGCCGAAAAATTTCCTGCACGCTGATTTCCAGCTAATTCGTAGCTCGAGTATCCAACGAACGTCCATTCTCTGCATCTATTTGTTTATTTACAGGATAAAGCTTTTGATGTAACCCATGAGGTCAGCGTATGGGGGGCGAAGACCCGACAAACAACACGTAAAAGCGGGATTCCTCGTGAAAAAATGAGAACAAAATATGGAACGAAATTTGTTCACTTGTCAGAATTCGTTAGGATCGATCACAGTCTCGTCTGCGACTTTAATCGCGCGATAGCTTCTATGGGAAGCTTTCACACCCATAAGGCACGCGTATTATACGAAACATTTTGGAATTTCATTAGGGACGTGTCCTGAACCTTCCACTTCTCATATGCTTTTCAATTTTCAGTCAGATGAGACGGTATCGATCGTAGCGTTAAAAGATCGAAGATGCTGACCGCGTTCGTTGTACGTTTTCACGGCTGAATCACGAAGACAACGCAACAAGTTAATCAAACGTCAGGGAATAATTCACCATGTCCGTCAACTATCTATCATTTGCGGGCGAATGAAACGGATGATGTGTAACTGCTTGGCTGCTCAGCCAACGCGCAGTTTACCAAGTTGTAAGCTTCGCCAGTCTGACCAGATTCGTAACAAAGTAACAAGAAATGTGAGACGCGCGTGCTACATCCCACGTCTGCGAAATGAAACCTGTAAAATTTAAAATTGTAGGTAGCATCGATACCGAGACACCCTGTATAACACGCGACTATAAACCAGCGAGTGGATATTTCGGAATTTACAGCTGTGATAGCTGGCGGACGGCCGGTTTTGCACACATCTTCGTAGCGAGCAATGTCGATATCAGCATCGCTCCTCATTTTTCCCCCGTCGCCTTTCTCACGTCGAATTACGCGATCGAGCAGCGAGAGAGAGAGAGAGAGAGCTCCGGGCACCGAATTTATCGAATTTCTCCAGGGACCCCAGCCACCGGAGGAGCTGCTTTAACGTTCCAGATTCTCCACGGCTGCTGGCTACACGACGTCATCCTCGTCGCCTAACGATAGCAAGAACAAGAAGAGAAAGAGGAAGCTGAACCAGCCGGGACAAGTTGAACGTATAAGTGAAACACATAAAAGTGCAACAAGCCAGGTATGTCAGGTCCAGAAGATGGCTAGGTGGGGTGCGCGCGTTATATCGGACAGCGAGAGAAATCAATGGTTTATAAATAATCGCAGCGTAGCTGGTGTCGGGATCTCTCACTCTCTCTCTTTCTCTCGCCTTCCGTTTTATTCCCGAAGCTACGGTATTAAATTCCTATTATGTCGGTGCTGAGTGGAAGCCAGCTTGCCAGAGGCAAGAAGGCGGATAGAGACTCGAGTTAAGGGTGTAAGAAACGAAAGGCCCCGAGCCGAGTATAAGGTATCGTTTGAAAGGAGACTCGATGGCAGTCGAGGCCAGACTTCCACTTGCAGACATTTTCTTCCACCCCCTTCATATATCCCGCCGCTTCGTAGTTCAGCTTCCGCCTCCTCATCCCCAATAGAAAAGAACGCGGACTGGGGTCTTGGATGACCCGTTCTCCGTTCGCGACCATCCAAACGTCATCTTGATATCTGACCAGACACCGTGTGCAGTTCTCGCGCCTTCCGTACGATTCTCCTTCTTCTTGTTCTTCTTATCGTTCGCCCGAGAGGGAAAAGGCTGGAGGAAAAACGTACGGTGATTTATTCAACGTATTCCCTGCTTTTGTCTTGCGCCGCAGCCGAATGTAAGGAAGACGAGAGGACACTCGCGGAGAGTCGATTGCTTCTAGGATACTCAGGTGAAATTGTCGATTTATTTCATCATCGGATACACGATGAAATATTTATATTGGTCACAATCCCTTCTTATTGGCGACGCGTACTTGAACCAAGCTACGGATTGAAAAGAACAAGGAATGATGGAAGCCGAAGAAGACAGGACTTATTAAAGAAAATTGCAAGCTATCGTCCAAGGATAACAGTAGCTGGATTTCCGCAAGCCGAGGCAGAAGTTGACTCTGGCAAACTTCTTCAAGTTAAAGCGAAGATCCTGGAAAATCTCGTTCCCTCTTTGCAGGTTGTGAAGTCTCGGCGATAACAACGATAACAACGATAACGCACGACTGACGACGCTTCGAGAGGCATTCTCGTTCGATGAGAGGAGATGAAAAAAAAAAGAAGAAGAAAAAAGAAAAAGAAAACTGCGCGGACTCGAAGTAGTTTGATAGTCATAAATATTCTAATACCGGCTCGAACTAGCACGTGAACTTATTCCGGCGTCGGTTCTTTGCGTTTTTCAAGCTTTTCGTCCCTCGGTTCACACTTTGCACTCGCTGCTTGCAACCTGGTGAGACAGCCTTAACGCTTCTTAAACTTCAACGTGAACTTCGTCCAGAGTAAATAGTTCCGCTCTGTAAACAACGTTGAATTATTCATCGATTCGGTAGAGATAATTCATAAAAGAACACACGCCACGCTGTCAACCTTTATTCCCTTGATATTGTACGACCATAGGAGCGAGTAGTTGAACAAGAGAAGTATGCAGTCGTTTTCAAGAGAAATTTTTAGGGAAATGTAATACCGTCGCGGATCTGAAACTTCTTGGGCAACGTATAATTTCTTTTTCAAATTTCCTGCTTGGAGATTAACGTGGAAGAATCACATCCAAGACAAAACGAAACTACTAAAGGACAAACTTAAAAAATTTTACTGGCTCATTGGTCGACGCTCCAACCTAAGTACGCAGAACAAAATTACACTCTACAAAACCGTAATAAAACCTGTCTGGACCTACGGAATTCAGCTATGCGGAACAGCAAGTAATTTCAACATAGAAATACTTCAACGCTTCCAGTCAAAAACGCTTAGATCTCTATTAGATGCACCCTGGTATGTCACCAACGAAACAATTCACCGCGACCTCAAGATACTCACAGTCAAAGAAGAAATAACAAATTATAGCAACAGATATAGCAAAAGAGTCAACCAACATCAAAACCCCTTAATTACTGGATTACTTGATACATCCGAACAGATCCGCAGGCTGAAGAGACACTACCCGTTAGACCTAAGTTCAAGATTTTATTAGATATTCATATTAAGTAATATTTACTTATTTATTATACCTACTTATAAATTATGCTCATCTATAATAAGTATTAACTTATTATAAATAATTAGCCATGTCACTGCGCCACGCTAGAAAAAATTACTAAAAATTCTCAACGCGAGAATTGATCGTAAATTCTAATAAATAAAAAAAAAAAAAAAATTTCCTGCTTCTCGTTTGAACATTCTGAGAATGTCCCTCGCGTGAAATAGGTGTAGCTTTGTGACAGTTGGCGGATTAGCACGTGTTTTCTTTACGTGAAGTTGATACACATTACAGGACACGATACATACGTATGTAGATAATGTAAATTACGAATCGTCTGGTTATTTTATTTGCAATAGGAAATTGTAAAATTATCGAATAGGAGTCCATAATTTGTCAATTCGCTGCTACTCTTAATTGGTTATTAAATTATCGTCCCAGCATCCTGATTAATTAAAGAAACTATGTCAGTTTGGGGCGCTAATATAAGTTGGGAGTGATCGGTGAACGTGTACCAATTCTAGACGTACTTTCTCAAGATGTGCATTTACCACGGTTTTGTTGCGCGATTAGGTACAAAATTTCGCATGTCTGACTGAGTCGTAAAACTTTCGCAAACATGATCGCCATTAGTCGAAATTCTCGTTAGTTTCTTGTACCCTATCTTTACATATTCGCCCTTCCCCTTTTTTCTCTGGCTGCCCTTCTTATGTGTTGCTGTACCTCCCTTTCTTTTCTTGTCAGATCATCGTCTACGTATACACCCTTTTCCAATTTGCTTGGAATTCTCTTTAGTTTGGTCGTTATAATTTAGAACTAAATTGTAACGAAAGGACCATTCTATTCTTCAATTTTTTTACCGACAGGGCTCGTCGTAACGCAAATATTGCCACTTCTTTGTGACTAGTATACTCGTGAGAAACAGCTAACCGGTCAAGAGATGGAAGACACAGATAAGCGAAAGCGTGGCTGGCGGAACCGAGAAAAAAACCGTCTCTAGTTTCTGCTGTTCAACAATCTCGGGTGGGAGAATCGATATCGAAAGCGCATCTGCAACCGCACTCGTAAGGTTTCTACGTGTGTTACAACGCAAACATTTGCCATGTGTTTTGACGATGAGAAAGTATTTCTCCCCCGTGTTACGGTCGTATTTCGCTCATAAAATTGCTATCCCAAGCAGGAGACGAGAGTGTCGTAAAAAACATTTCAGTTTCGCGTTCAAAACACCGATTGCTTGTCTTTACCAGAACTTTTTCATGGGACAATTCTCTCCTTTTTTCCCCTCAGACCATCTTTACGATCGCGACACGTATTCTTGCGAGCTTTTGTTATTCTCGCGCGACTCGCTCCGCGAATATTTTGTCGTAGTTTTCCTGCAGCTGCCCGTTAGGTTCTTGAAATTTCGTAATTAATTGCCAGAGTTTGCGGCAGTCGTAGAGGAAACGTAAAGTAGCCACTTGCGCTGATTTACTTTGTTTGTTCGGTGGACGAAACGCGAGTCAGGAGCTGCGTTTCCGATATCCGGGCCTCTCGTAAAGGATCATCGACGCTTCCATCTTCTCACGACGATCTCGACAAGTGACTTGTAACCGTTCACTTTAATAAGTTTCAGGGAATTATTGATTTTAACGTTAATAGAGGTATCTTTAAATTAACAGCGTGAAGCATTGAAAATGTTAATGTGTTCTTGTAAATATATCAAAAAGTCTAAGCGTTTCGCGTTAACACTAAAATCACTGGTCTTTAAGAATATTTCTTAAGAATATTTCTATGTTTATTCGTTTGTTTTTCTTTCTTACAAAAGCAATCCCATGTTATGTAGTACTTTTTTTGTATTATCAATTCATCCGGAACCATAATCCCCAAATGAGGGTTGACGCATTTCTAAAATTGTAAAACCACTTATTTTGATTGATGTGGTGGTTCCAGTGCCACCATCCTATCGAATGGCACGTGGTAAAAATTCTAAAAACGTGGGAGAAGTTGTACAAAAAGAGGAAACTGGTTAGTTCAGGTTCGGTAGACAAATCGTAGGGTGCTTTTACACTTTGACAAGTAACAGTCATATTCACTGGTATCGATATAAGTAGCCACGATACAACATTATTTTGATCTTGAATAAATAAAAGAAAAATAAAATTCATTATATTATTCCTTTAGTTATCGCTGAAAAAGACATTGCGGAAAAAGAACGTAACGCGAAGTAGTTTTGAAATGACTATGGAACGTGGAATGACGTGGAAACGACTATCACCGATTGCACATTCTCTAACAATTACGAGAACTTTGGAGTATCTAACAGATATCGAAAACTGTGTCAGCTTTGACGCGTTTCGTTCTAGCAAGCGCCTTTACAAAGGCGCCGGCGTTACAATTAATTAAAATTTGTCTAGATGTTACAAGCCCCGCACTTAATTGCTCGGCAAAGTGGCTAAAGCTTAAGTGCCGTAGAAGCCGGGTGAATTGACTCGAGAATATTCAAAGCCTGATTGCTTCTAAGACTGACTTTCGAAGTCTAATGATTCTGTCTCACGATTGACTGCTAATTGCCTGGATAATTGCTCATTGACCACTAACGTCAGAGTGTGCCAACACTTGTATTCCACTTTGCTTCTATTTAGAGAAACCTCCCTTGCGATGATCCAAGAGATTGCAAAGAATTGGAAAAAGGGGATTTAATTGTTACAAATACATAAATATTCTGTCTATCGTACGATTAAATATTTAGCATTAGATAGCGTTAGAATTTAATCTTAAAGTTAAGATAAATAATCTGTGGAAGGCACAATGTTTATGTTGAAATAATATTAGGTGATATTTATTAAACAGAATTACAGAACCAAATGTATTTCAAATATAAGTGAGTGATATGGTGTAATTAACAAAGTGTGCAGGTAAAGAATTTATGGATTGTTGACAGTTGGCCAGTTACTCTCAGACCCATGGTCCTTTAAAGATTTTGACCTGTGTAAGTATCCTGTTCAAATGCCTGTGTAGGTGTTTGTATAAGATTATTTGTGCCTATGTGTGTAATATCGTTGTATTCCAACAGATAGATCAGATAGATAGATGATGGTCATAAGAAGTCACGTGTCGTCTAAATGTAAGAAACCTGCCTGTCAACCAGTTAGCTATTTTTTACGAGTATAGTCGCCCTGAAGAAATGGCAATATTTTATTTACCCAGAACACTACACGCGAAGATAAATGAAACATCTACGAAATTAGAATCTTTGTCTGAAACATTTATCTATAAACGATATAGTATGCGTATATTCGTGAGATCTAACCACAGTTCTGACTATTCTGTGGCGATATTCGTGTGACGATGTGTAGCGAATGGGAGACTTGGAAGTTTATGAGCTACAGCGTGGGAAATACCAGGATTCTACGTTGGTATTTTATCGAGATCGCGTAGTGTACGTCTGACACAAAGGGCAGCGGATCAGTCATCGTAGAATGGCCGAGTTTGGATGATTCCTCGAAGGGAGCAAGAGGGAGGAGACGGTGGTGAATTACACAGATCCGGAAGCACTGTGCTCTGGGAATATGGCGGGAATTTCGCCGGAAGCGGAAAGCATTCCCACTCTTCCGCGTCGCAACCGCGGTCTGGCCTGTTCGGGCAACCGCCGACAAAACCGAGCACCGTTTCTCCAATGCTCGTAATTCGTCGGCCTACGAACCTCTGTGTGTGTGTGCGCGCCGCGCCTCTTTCAAATTATCGCTTCTTTTTTTACTCAGTGGCAACACGCAATGGAAGATTGACGATCATTTCGAAAATTGTTTTATTTACAATGGTATAAAACTCAGTGGGAACGTTCTTATAATCGTCGGTGCTTGGTGGCAAATAATTGTAGCGTGTTGTAGCTTTATTCTTGATATTGTACTGGTATCATTTAGATTGGTCCTCGAGAATTCCCGCAATATTTTCGAACCTCTTTGGTTTCTTCTTTTTGACAATGTGAGTGTCGATTTTGTAAAACGTACACAAGGACATCAACGTGTATATGATTTCTTCGTGTTTGTCTTGTAACTGGATACGTGCCTCGTTATCTCGTGAAATCGTTGTTTCTTTGGTGATTTAAATCAGTCGTCACGTATACGTATAAAGCACGTAAAGAATCGAAGATGAACATTTCAGGTGGTTAGGGAGGATTTTTTCTCTTGACACAATTTGAAAATATTGCGTCAGCACTTTCATCACATCGTCGCGTTTTAAGCACCAACGGATTAGCTATGTTTCTTTCAATGCAAGTACTTCCTATGCGCTATATACGTAATGCAGCTTAATAAACTTTTACATTGCGTGTTTTCATCTTTTTATCTTAACACGTTTTTTTTCTTTACTTATCAAAGATTTGACAAACCTTAAACCTGGTTTGGCATCAAACGGCGCCATTTATACATCGCGTACAAATTTTTTTTTATGCGTAGGAGCTTGAAAGTGCGGTCCGAACGTCCATTGACTGTCGATGGTGAGGCCCAAATATTTCACCTGAAGCCCTACCTCAACCTCCTCCCTGCTTATGTCCAAACACAGGCCGAGCGGAGGAATCCCCCTGCGTCGGAAAATTGATATTTTCCTACTTTCTTAATTTCTCCCATTCTCCACGGGTTTTTGAATTATCCTGCGTTCTTTTCCCTACTTCTAACGTCCACCTTTCCCTCTCAATATTTTTCAACCATATTGGAATTTCCTTTATAGAGCAACTCCATATTCAGCCTCACAAAGAAAATTGAGAAAATAACGCGTGAAAAATTGTCAACCCTTCCCTCTGGTATTCGAACCCGCGTCCTTCGCGGTGACAGCCAAGTACACAGTCACCTTCTCCATCAAGATCTTCACTGCGTACAAACTATGTTCCCGGTATTACTAGAAATGTGTATCTCTGTCGTTTGAACGTCGAAAATTTATCTCCACACGCTGCGTTCCACGTGTATACTCGTCGTTGTTCCGTTGTATTTACGCTGCCCGTAAGGGATTTTTAAAACTAAATTCCGCGGTTATCCGATTACAGAAACTTGATCGTTGTCCGCTTCCGAGAAAGACACGTTGTTCTTTAAAAAATTACACGTTCGTATCGTGCGAGATTTTGAAGCGACTATCACGTCGAGGACGAGAAACCAGATTATTCCGACGAGTAATCCTTCAATTATCGCGACCTAATGGATCTGAATGTTCTCGTGCTACCAAACAGCCACTAACGAATCGCTAATTATATGCTGCGTAATTGTAAATTGAACAAAACCTTCGCCCCTGTTGCACCACCGTTGCACTGTACGTAGAAGCAGATAGCGACACAGGGTTGACGTGCCATCTATTAAGAAGCGCATTGGTATTCCATGATTCTGCTTGTCCTGAATCGCCACTCAGACAAGCCAATGGAAATCGGGGACGTTCCGCAGCCAGGCCGATGCACGCATTAAAACGCAAATACATGGGCTCCGCGAGTGGAGCAGCACGATGCCCCACTTGTAATTGCATTGGCATGAAATTGCTTCTCATAATGACAAACCGTTGCAACCTCGTCGCAAAACTTTCGCGGCAGCTCGCTCAAGTATTTGGCTCGCAGGGAGCACTTTCATCGGCCGCCACACATTTCTTCCCACTGATGAATTTAATTAGTCTTTCGCGATAGAGTGCCTTTCAGACTATCAGAGGATGTTTCTCTTGATGTTCGTCCTGTAGTTAGGATAAATCGTCGACATGTTACACGATTATCGTATCAGTTCTGACAGAATCGAACTCCTTAAGTTCGAGCCTTCCATATTCCTTCTTTTGGCATATATTTTACTTTTTGCTTTTGTTTATTTATTTATATATTTTTCTTTAGTGGAAACACTTGAACTTCAAGTTCAACTTGATTTTTAAGGAACTTGGTCGACATGAAAAACATATTAAAAAGCGTTTGGCCGAAGAACCTGCAGATGGCGAATGGTTGTGGAACAACTCGGCGTATACTTAGAGTCATTTAACTCGACTGTTTCTATAGTATCAGTTTTCGTCCACTTCGGATATTGCTCTTCTATTTATACCAAGTGATATTAACTGTTATTTCCGTCGACAGTCGCTCGAGATAAAATCAGAATTAGTTTTACAAATCTCATTACTCGCGATAATTTAGAAGCGTCCAAATTCCTACGGATGGTACTTTGTATGTACGTCGTGAAATTCCGAATAAATTGTAAAAAATAAGCACTTTTGTAGCGCGTAAGCTCCGTACATAGAATCGTTGATATTCAGCATGGTGATGTAAGTTCTTGCGCGCCTAGTATATGGGTTAGACAACGTCATACCCTGTGACCCGAAAAAAAATTGACGTCATAGCACTCTGTCATGAACATCTTCCATCCACTACTGCGGACGTTGAGAAAAAAATATTCGCTGCGAGGCTTTAGTTACTCGGCAACGTATTCCTATTTCAACTTTGAGAAGTCATCACGCGAATTTTTTATTCACATTGACATCCCGTAATAATAATACGATATATCGTTGCGTGTGCGACGTCGCGAGCAAACCTTATCTGAAAATAAATTTATGAAACAACTGGTTATAAATGAAGTCCTGTGAGAGATGTTGCACAAATTGAAAAAAATTGTTCATGAGCTCAACTTCTTTTTATAGCTGTGCCAGTGCCATAAGATGAAATTCGACACCGGAGATTTGCTCGCTAGATAGATAACGCTGTTCAGATCAGAATGTCTTCTTACGTTTCACAAAATAATCTTGCGTGATCAGGGTGAGAGGGAAACTTTTTGTGGGCCTGTGCGAAGATTACGCGGAGTTTGTAAAGAGCTACACGCTGTATGCATTAGCAACCATATGCTCTGAGTAAATTATTTGCGTGAGTAATAATAATAATATTAGGATGTTATTTCAGTGATGTTGTACCAGCTACACGAATCACTTGCTTTGTAGCAGATAATTCTGATGCTCGCCGCGCATCGTGGGATTATCTTTTAGTTTCGTGTTTTCATATTAGAAATTTTGTTACAGATAATTGAACACGCAGTGTTCTTGCTTTATACTACGCGTTCTACGTCAAACTATGATTCTCCTTATTTGCAAACACTGTTTATAAAAGAACACTGATCCTTCCATCTTTCCTTATGATTTTGAATATTATTAGTGCGATATTGCAACAAATATTGAAATACAATTGGCATTACTTCGTAGTACGTTCCTTTCTGAATTTTCCAACCATCGTTGTTACTTTTTCTTTCTGAATTGTTCTCAAACCTTAACAAACCGCATCAAACCCGGTATTCTTCGCTTAGCTACGATTCTTTCGCTCGACACTAAAGTGTTCAATTTTTAAAATAGAAAAAAGTGAAGAAACGTTTATAGCTGTTAAACGTTAATCATTTCCCACCGTTAGCAGGATATACAGAGATTATCCGATCGGTAAACGTTAATTAACGCCTCCTATTCCATCATCAATTTTATTAAGAGAGGAGCGAAGGCAGAAAGATCGTAATTAATTGTTCTATATGCAATTGCACGGTGAATGAAAAGTCGTTGGATGGTACTCGTTGTATTACGACAAATCGATCATCCTGCCTTTCGATAATGCCGCATTGAAGCGTGCTTCGGGAAATAGGAATCTCGAGCAGACACGCGAAAATACCAAACGGGTCAAGCCGCTGCAGTTCATCGTTGGGAAGCGGTAACAATAACGCGAGCATTAATCATACTGGTTCATTATACATGCTTGCTTTTTGACAAACGATGAATACTCGAAGCTATAAAGTTATAAAGGCTTTGCGAAACAGCCGTGCCATTATCTCGTTGCGAACAATAGGAACGCACGTAAAATATGCACCGATGGCGTAATAGCCGCATTTCCAGGAAAGTATCACGAGGGGAGAGATAGATTTTATCGGAAAGCTACGCGCAACGACGGACCTGAGGGACGTGGAAATATTGAAGTGGCTCAAAGGACTATACTTTGGCTGCAGTTTCGCCGCGAAATTGTGGCTTCAAATTTTCATCTCGAACGCTCTTTAACCACGTGGATTACCCTCCGACGATATTGACGAGCCGATATTATTCGGCCAGTTTAAATGCCAGTTTATTCTGATTGCCATTTTCATTTCCAGATAATTTCATGGCAAACGAAACTCTGTGCTATCATAGTCGCTAATAACTCTCGAAGATGAATGCGATTATCAACGAGTGAGATGAAATAAATAAAGCGATGAAAGAATTTTTAAATCTCAATATATCGTCGATGAGAAGTGTCAAAATGCTTGCAGAGGCGAAGAGTCACAGGATTTGCAAGCGTTGTGTTCTTCAGGATCGTTACGGCTCTCTGTATAATGTAATATCAGGATACAACGAAATTGCTTTTTGCAAATTCATTCGCAATCACAAAGTTAGCGATTGCAAGAGCTTTCTGGCACAAGGACTCGTGAAACAATGTGGTAAATTGTTATCGTTGGTTGTGGTAGTTTTTCAATATTATCCACGTTTCAATTAGTAATTACAACGATCATTAAGGAGCCTGGTTTTCAATATATAACAATTCCACTATTTGTCCAGGAAGTACACTCCACATTTATATATGTCGGATTCACATTATAATTAGAGTTGGGGTTAGGGGCGCGAAACGAGTCTTCGTCGTGATTAAACATTGTTGTTAAGCAATAGAGAAAATATTGACTAGCGCAAATATGATTATTACAGATTTCGACAAGCAACCGTGATAATTAGATACTCGCGACGCTAATCACAATGATCATGGGTTCCATAACGAATCCGCGGTCAAAGGGGTAACCGATGTATGTTCTCACAAACTCTAAGTCCAACACTTGGTTAACAATTCGTAAAGACGTTATTCTTTCTCGCTGATGA
>JACXIM010000063.1:582537-597470 GCA_014737505.1 Bombus sibiricus | reverse complement strand
CAGCTAAATAAATTCTAAGATTTATAGCGGGTCTTTGTGTCGCGAGCCGCGGGACAGAATCCGTTGGAGTGTTTACTGTTGCGTGCCGCCGCTATATTTTTTTAAGGAGAGCTATACGGTTACTCTATGCCTTTGTTCATCCCTTGACCGCGGCTACGTTGGCGACTGATTGTCGCCTCGAGCCCAAGCTCATTGTTACGAATCTCGAATAAACACAATCGGATTGAATGACAATTGTTTAATTATGGTTATGATAAAATCTGGATTACAATATTACGGGATTTTCCCCAAGTTCCGAAGAGAGGCTCCGGTGTTCTTTCATCTCCGACATATATATTTAATTCTGTGTTCAGCAAGCTTCTGGTTTATTAATCGTCAGGAAAATCCTTGTTTTATCTTTTGAAACAATAAATCTCTTTATTCTGAGAATGCTTAATTCCTAAACTACGGGGCAAACGAAAAACCAGATTAATTGAAGCAGCGATATCTAAATCCAATAGACACATACATACATACACATATCGATGTTTAATATAGCTAATTACAATATGTATCATGCGCGAGATAAGCTTATCTTGTCAGCCCTTTAATATCATTGCTTTTTTGTTGATACAAAATATTTGCATTCTAAATCTGTGCGCCAATTGATCAATATGCATATGTACATAGCAGAGTTGAACAATTTGAAATTAAAATAAGATACACTGAATCGGAACAACAATTGCAGGCGTTTACATTAATAACATATCCATTAAAAACTGAATATGGATCTCGTTGAAGTAATTCCAACTTCATTCGACAAATGGTTACGCCTGCGCGATAACGAAAATGTTCGTTCTGCTGTTAATTACATTTCTCGTTACTTTATCGTCTCGAATAAACGAAAACATTCTATTTGTTCTCGCACGAGGTCGTAGAAAAATATAACATACACAGCAACTCTTATTAATAGCAGTCTGTCATCACACAGTGTTCATGAAATTATTGTTACACGTATTTCTTTGGTAATATATAATTACTAACACACAATATAAAATAGTGTTACTGAACTGATAGGTTTTTTTGTTACAATTTAATCTTAAAGTTGAGATAAATAATCTGTGGAAGGCACAATGTTTATGTTGAAATAATATTAGGTGATATTTATTACACAGAATTACAGAACCAAATGTATTTCAAATATAAGTGAGTGATATGGTGTAATTAACAAAGTGTGCAGGTAAACAATTTATAACTGTAGGTAGACTGACTGTAGATAGTGACCCATGGTCCCTTAAAGATTTTGAACCCCACTCTCTATACAGTAGTGAGTATGACCTGTGCAAGTGTCCTGTTCAAATGCCTATGTAGGTGTCTGTATTTGTGTCTTTGTGTGTAATATCGTTGTATTCCAACATTTTTGATATATCAAAATATTTACTGGAGCTAATGAAAACATGAATTTTATCTACTTAATATTCATCGTGTCTTTTTTGCACATTACTTGATAAACTAAATAGTATGCGTATTCTATATAAAATATACATACATATATATATTGTATAAATATTCAATTATTGTACTATATTTTTGAGGCGGTTATCTTTTGAGGGAGAGAAAATTAATGTAAAGTTAACCCTTTGGACTCCTCTACTCGACATCAGTTTCTATCTCAAGAGCTGCTTTGTAGAGTCCCGCTCGACATTCTTTCAGTACCTTCTTTTTTTGTGAAACGTACGAAAGAAAAGCAGGATCGCATCCTGGAAATTGTTTCAAGATATATGATACTTAAAAATTAGAAAATACAATAATAGTGTGAATAAAACTGGTATTTAAGTGAATTTCTTTCTTCCTTTATTTATTTAAATCGTCTTATTTTTTAGTTAAAGTAAATTTCAAATAAAACACTTTAAAACGATGGGAGCTGCTGGTAACGAAATTGAAATAATAGTCGCAGTGCAAAGGGTTAATGTAACTCGCTCATTGTCCAAATACCTGGCTGTGTTAAATTCCGCTGCTACTCAATTCTGTTTATTAAATAACATCATAAACGAGTGTGGAAGTCGTGGATACGTCGCAGCGTGATGAAGCGAAATAAAGTTGAACTTATCGTGCAATTTCACGCATGAGCGAAGCTCGCAGTGCGTGTGTCGCGCACCTTCCAGCGCTCAGCTATGTCGATGTTTCCTTAATGTACATTCGTCGACTCGAGCGAAAGCGTCCAAAGATGGTTGAAAAAAGAGGGCGATTAACGTCAGAGAAACCTATTATTCCCTTTCTCTCTCTCTCTCTCTCTTCAAGTAATCGATACTCGTAACATTCCACCTACCTCGGAATGCTGGAAATATATCAGTTCGTTTGATTTGCCGAAGCAGGTGAAAAATTATTACGGTCCTCCTTAAATCTCTTGACTACTTTTAAAATAATGTCGACCTTCGAAGAGATTCTCTGTGTTCGATTATTAGTAGGACTCCTCGTTAAAAATTCAGCGAATGGGAAATATTTATAATCCGCCCACGTCGTGCAAAGGGCACTCGAAAAGCTAGCACATCTTAACAGCAACAAGGATCCAGGAGAAACGAGTATTAACGAATGGCCGACACCCACGCTCCTCTCTGCATTTGTCAATACAAAAACCACACACACACACACACACACACACACACACACACACACACACACACACACACACACACATCCGTTCGAATCGCAAACGCAACATTCGTGCGAAGCGTAGTCACTTGTTTTAATTCTGTGCAAACTCGTCTCAGTGTGCTCTGATACTAACATTTTCTGCTCTCGAAATATCGTTTAAACGTATTCTCTTCAACGTTTTAAAGAAATTTCCGCTCCATCGATTTATGTAAATATCGTGCGTAATATATTTGGGAAGGATTTTTAAGCGTCAGATAGGAGAACGATACAACGACGAGAACTCGGACAGATTAGGAGAGAATTTATCGTGTATCTGGAAAGGTATGGATTTATTTCCGTGACTAGTGTTTTTGTTACGGTCAATTTTTGTTACGACCGTTCGCGAAGAGACGCGATCGCGAGGGGCGTAAATTCTCGCTACGATTCTGATAGTCGACGCCGCAAACCAGTCGTTCCCCTGTTTCGATTAGGGTAACAGAGGTAGCTCAAATTAACAGGGTTAATACGAGCTTCTATTTTGAAAAATATTTAAAATTATAATTAACACGTTACAAATAATTTAACGATGATACAACTAGTTTATTGTTATAATTCGACTCGGCTTTGTAATATTTCTCGACGTATTCGTTTGACTAAGCGATCTTGATTTTATTCCTCTGAACCTCTCGATGCATTCGGTTTGAATCCTCGTATGATACTGACTGCCCTTCGCTTTTTTCCTTTGCTTCTCTTGCAGACGACCCCCACCACGCTCGGCTCTCGCAACCGTTCGCGCCTATGCTCACGTTGCCACGTTTTTTGCGTAGGTAAAATAACGGACCGAAGGAGAATCGATGTTTTTTAGAACTCGCTGCCTGACGACAAGCGCTTATCGCTACATTGTGTATATCTCGCCGATCATGTAAGACGATCTGTCTTCGACACTGTTGAACCAAGGGAGACGGTTAGGAACACTGCCTATAGTAAGCCTCGGGGCGTAAGAGTTTTAATGCGCGAATAATAAACGAAAATTCACTTTCTTCTTGCTTTACAGTGTTGGAATAAGAATCCGTGTAGATAAGAAGTAGCGACGTATTTGTAAAGTTGAGATATTAGCGCGTAAATACGCGTTAAGAAGTTGCTGTTCAAATGATTTCTCACCCAACTTCTTTTCTTTTTATCTTCTCTGAAAACAGGGAATCAAAGCTTATGACACTTTTACGTTCACTTTGCTACCTTTTGCTGAAAGTTTACATTACGAAAAATGTTCACATTGTCATGAACAAGCATCACCATAAATGTTTCTAGATGGAATTGGAATTTGTCGGTTTTTATATAGAACACACAGCTGCTTAGAAACTCGATACCGCGTTTAGTTCGTTTTTGCAGAAGTATGAGATTATTACACCGAGCCATAGAACGCACACTACGATATCCTTTGTTCGTGAACTTAGTTTCTCGTTGTGGAATCGACAAAAAATGCTGGAATGTTTACTAGCTTCGAAGGATCTTCGCCAAACCCCATTCTTTACAATTATTATGTTTTTTTGCGTCTCTTGTCCTAACCTGTTGCATACTATGGTGCACGTAACGCGGTTCCAATTACAACGTCGTCGCTGTCCAATCCGTAAGACCATCTGCGTGAAAAGTCAAGGTGAAAGGGGCTATAAATCGTGGAGTCTAAGAATGACGGACACGTGAGACTCGTAACGGAGATCCCATCGATATTATGATCCTCGATACGTTTCAATTACTGGCTCGTATGGGTGGAACATAGTATAACGCGAATTAACAGCTCGCGTCCTATATAGCTGTGGCAAATGCGTGTAAGAAATTCAAACACATTTATCAATCGCTTCACTGGTAAATTTCGCGCATCTCACGATACGCGAGCCCGCACGGCCGCTATTGATCGACACATAATCTACAAATCCATCCATCATAGTCCACTCGTTGATAGATCATGGACGCGTTATCATCCGCTACAGTGACAGTGATAGTACAGGCCTACTACACCAGCCACTTTTAATGTAGATATTTTCATTAACCGAGCAACATTATTTTCCGTGACAATCTTTTTCTCCCTGTTACCCCCCCTTTTTTTTGTTCTGCATTTTAAGAGTCATAAGTTGAACGAATGGGCGAACAGGCGTAAAGCTTATCTCTCCACTGATAACGCTTGTTAATGTAATTATGGAAGGTTGCACGAGCGGCGTGCTACGAGTTAATTAAGTTCACTCTGACGAAGCAGCCACTGTACGATAATTCTGCTATCTTGTTTTACTTTCAATCGAAGGGCCCGTAACAAAAATGCCCGGTCGTCCGCGTTCCCCCTTTTCAGGCAAACGAATCGACGCTTCGGTGTCTCCAATTTTCCATACGTTTCCAACAAAATATATTTATCAAATTACACTGTCGCTGCGATTTTATGTTTGTCAGTTTTCCACCATACGTTTCGATGATTTTAACGGAATATATATATGTATATCGTATTATACGATCGCGGAACAACGTCTAATTAAATTTGGAAACGGTGACAAAGGTGGTTGCCATGGAGGCGGCTAATGCTGGCGGTAAATCAGGATACAAATTATTTTTCGCAATATCCATGTTAAATTGAAACATCGGACTTGTTGCTCGATAGTAATTGGCCGTGATTGATTATAACGTGTTCCTTCGGATCGTCGAATGCCAATAACGCGGCGGAGGAAGCGCGCTCGTAACGTAGCGCTAATTGCATCATATCAGATTAAGGAAATTAATGAAAGCTCGCGTGTAAGACCGGCTGAATAATTACATCGCATACCGCTAATTGCTACATCGAAAAATGAAATAAGTTTCGCGGGTATTAGTGGCGATTAATCCACGGCGATCAGTCAACGTCGAAGCGAAAAGACGCCGGAGGCAAACTTATCTTTCCAGCAACCATATCCTTTCGTCGTCTATTAATCACGTTTATCGTCTTTTTCGTTGCTTTCGATTCCGTAGCTCCGCGGACGCGTATGAAACACCGGCCGTTCAATAACACCGGATTCAAACTCTCGGAAAAAACACCGTTGAAACGCGCATAATTGATAGCCTGTCGCACGTGCCGCTTTGCATACATTAACTTATCTGCTTCGCGGCTTATCGCGTCGCATTACGCCACGTAGTAAACGATTAGCGTGCGTAATAAGCGCGTGTGTGAAATGTGCAAGAACCCACTGAGCGAAGGCTAATTGTATGCTAACTGGGAACATTAGAAAAATCTTTGTCTTTGGATTTTCCTGAGCGTTTTCGCTTCTCTGGAAGAGCAGATTCTCGGAACTGTATTTGCAGCGGCACTTTCTCGCATTCGTACGATTAACGAAGGTGTAGAGATTTGGAGAAAACTTTAAGCTTTAAACACAGTTTCAGTGGGAACTGGATTTTCTAAAATAGCCGCACGCGGTATCTCAGAATTGTTGAGAAATTATTCTTTTTTTTTGTTCTTTAGGCTCGCGTTGCTGACCTTGAAAAGGTTGAAAATATTAGACACTGGAAGGTGAAGAAGCTGTCGTTTAAAAAATCGTGAAATACTCGATATTTTCCCCCACAGTTTTCATTCACATTATAACCACAATTATGTTTATTAATACTTTCACTGCCACGTTGGTCATCTATGATCCGGCCACGGTTCCATCTGTGACGCCACAGGGTCATTGATGACCCGAGAGTTCCAACTTCTTACAATTGCAAAAATTGTATGAAAATTCACAGTTAGGGTATTTTGAATATAACCGATAAATAGAAGATACTTTGAAATAAAAAGTGCCCCAATTAAACATTTTTATTAGAACATTAATAAAAAAAAATGAGAACAAATGTTGCATCCAACGGTGCACTGTGTTACAACACTCTAAACATAAATGTGGCTCATCAATACAACCTGGACAATAGGTGGTCACCTTTTTGGTCCGATTCTTAGCAATTTTTCATCCTAACTGTTTAACATTTTTTTATAACACTCTCTGCAAAATTTTCGTGCCAGGTACGCTTGCCCTTCTTTCTTCTGTATTTCTTGTGGCAATCTTTATCGAATAAGCATATTTGACGGTTCTGGTGGATGGCACTGTGTAAGGTGCATCGCGAGTGCCATTCTAAAATCTGGTACCTTGATTTTTGTTTTTGTTGCTTGTTTATAGAGTATCACCGCGTTTGAAATTGATGTATTTGACAATAACTCTAAAGCTAATTTGGTATACCACTTGAGGGTTCTTCTATGTGGCGTAGAATATGCTATCATTTGATCTGATAAATCTACAGCACATTTTCCTCTGTTGTAATCTACCACTACCATTGGTTTATCACGAACATAATTTTTTTCCGGACCTCTACCATTTCAGCCGAACGTTTCGTCGAAATCATAAAAATAATCATAATACCGTTTACTAATATCTTCTGCACGTTTCAACAATATATTCTGCACGTTTTGTTTACGACGGAATGACGAATGCGAATGGTTTGTTGAAATGAACGAAGCCTTGTTACAATATGTCGCTATCAACTGTTATCAAGACACCACGGTGGTCACCCGTGACTACCAATAAGATAAATGGTCCATTGGGGAAGAATGTTGTCCTACATCATCAATTTATTATTATTTTGAATAATAAAAATACTGCCGTAGCGTCCAAAGCGAAACGTGTGATTTCAGCGTGGCAGTCAAAGTGTTAATACGTGTGGTAAGTAGATTGTGACATTAGTTTCCAATTTTTTAAGCAAAAGATATCCAACGATTGTGGAATTACAGATTAAGTTCCAGTAAATGTTAAAAACATGTATCGTTTCAACTTTTATAAATTATTTCAAATAAATATTAAAACATATTTATTAGAATATTACTACTTTCATATGAATATTTTCTGGAACAAACGGTCCATTGGCGAGGAATATTGTCTTACATCATCAATTTATTGTTATTTTACCATTATACGCTTTGAATAATAAAAATACTGCCGTGGCGTCCAGAGCGAAACGTGTGATATCGGCGTGGCAGACAACGCGTTAAGAATAGTTTTGCTTCTCGATTCGAGTAAGTGGAACGACCGTGATCGTGTCAGCCAGTAAAACGCGTTTGCTCCGAGTCCAATGTGTAACTCGGTTAATCTCACTTTACTCTCGCGAATACTCTTAAAACACAGATAAACAGACAAAAATCAATTTTATAGAAAAACGTCTCACTGTTGCTTTCGAAAGAAATATAAAAGGCGTAGAAATCGATGCTGTCTAATAGAACTGTGAAGCACTCGGTTAAGAACTTAGGATTCTCCGGAAAAAACTTGGCGAGAAGAACGAGTTAATCTTGCTTTTCCTTCCAGCCGTAAAGTATGAATATTCGTGGAGGATATTAAATATTCCGATGGAAGATCGAACACGGTCAACTTTCAGAATCAACCTACTGCTATTAGGGTATTGTAAAAGCCGGATATTAAGGCGGATAAGCGATAGCTGAAGATTGTAAAAACCAGCTGCCGCGATTTATTACTTGGGAAAAGCCAGTAAAATCTGTGTATTAGAGGGTTACATGCTGTAGCCTTGTATTATGTTCTTTTCTTCCTTATGGTACTTATCTTCTTTATAATTCTACGTTTGTTAGAGAAATTTATTCGCGACGTGGATATATGCACGTTGCTTCTAAGCCGAAACTGATTGCACCTACACAAATGGTTACGCGACATGTTACCATAATAAATCATGATCTCGGTTAACGAGTCACTTATTGCAGATTTATTCCAACTTTGCTTTTCAAATTATATTCCGCGTATGCGTGTTCATAGATGAAAGCTACGGTATTTTCTCTGTAATTGATCGCCGCTATATTCCTCGTAATTGATCGGTCGCCGGTTCCACTGCTGGTTAACGAAGATATCAGCCAGTGTTGCTTTTGACGTACCGCAGGCAGCGCAACCTGACGCCAATTCCATCTATCTGCATGAAAAATACTAATTACTCGTTAGACAACGACGAAACTTTGTTATCTCTCGTCCTTCCAAAAGGAAACTTTCACTAGCCTATTTGTGGAATTTTTCTGATTAAAACGACACCAAACGCGATATAATTCGAACCATATTTACGTGTACACGTAGCGGACCAAAGCGTTTGATCTCGTTTTAATGAGAAAAACCACGTCGTAGTCCGGTCAAATTAGACATAAAAATAGTGATGAAATAACAAAAATTCAGACAGAGGTAAATTTTGGTAGAGACCTTGGGTACACCAGTAGAAATAAAGTGTAGAAATAATAAATCACGTAGAGTGTAGCTCCTTCAACTTTTAGAATAGCGATATCTTAGGAATGGTGATTCTTAGGGAAAAAAGTATGAGGAACATTTTTGTAGATAATTTTATGGTCTACAATTTTTGTCTGGGCTATATTTTCGATAAAACTTATCGTTTTCAAGAAAAATTCAAAAATCCGAAAATTTTGACTTTGACCTTGAATAACATTTTTAGCACCCATGGGATCAATGGGGACTTTCGGCACTTTATTTCTACTGGTGTGCCCAAGGTATCTATCAAAATTTAGCTCTGTCGGAATTTTTGTTATTTGAAATATCTATTTTGACCGAACTATCGATCAATAACCTGTTATAGATGTTTAGATATTTTTACAACAATATCCATGGAATTAACCTGTTTCGTGGAATTAAATGGCAAATAGCGTGTTGCAGAAATTCCCAATTACAAGTCAATAAATACACCAGTGTCTTTCTAATCGCTCGTCTTTCTGTTCCCCGTAATTAGCCAGTCGTCGTTCTCGCCGCTGGTGAAATTTCCCTCGAGCGGTGCCTGTGTTCCCTTTGACACGTCGCGGAGTTCGATAGCTGAATAGCGTAACCAGATCCGAATTCAATTATCCATGTGACAATGACGAAAATCTTCTTAATTCTGGCCGCTTATAGACTGAACTCTCGCTAACGTATTTATGAAATTTTTCTGATTGACACGAGACCAGATATAGTTTGAACCACATTCAGGTATATTCGACTGGCAACTAAGTGATTGCGGATCTTGTTATTAGGTGGTAATGACAAAATTCGCATTCACTTAGTTGTCAAAGGGTCCTCCAAGAGGATCAACTGTTAGGACTTTGCAGCTTACGAATTGCCAAACACTCGACGTACACGCGCACTTGCAATTCTCTGGCATCCTCAACGACTATACTGTGTGTCTTATGCACTTACAGCAAAGTCAGGAGCGTAGGAATTGCGCAAAAAGTACAATACATACTCGCGGTTATATTTTCCCAATGCACGTGTATAGTTAGTACCATTCAAAATTCACACCCGTTATATTCTTCTGTCTTTGCGAAATCATCGCCGTACATCGTATCGAGGAGCAGCATGGAATTGAAAGAGTTGGCAAACCGCTCGAAGAAGGAGAAGACGAGAGTTCATTTATTTGTACGCGTAGAAACAGTGAAAGCGCAGCTACGTGGCTGGCAGAGACACACCGGCCCTTTCATCTTCTTTCCAAGCTCCGTTTCGGTTCTTTGTGCTTTCGAATTTCCAGCTACCGTTTCTTAGATGCAATTTGCCAGCAGTTACGTAATTCACACGAGCGAACTTGCGGTACTTTTTCTTCGCCTCTCTGATTCATAAGAAGATCGTCAAGACACGCTAAATAAATCGATTCGAGATAAACGTAAGAGCATGAAACTTGTCAAAAAAAAGTCTCAGAGAGAAAGCACAGTACTTGTTGGATGTAACACAATGGGCGATAAACGTGGGAACAACAAATGCTGTGAGCGGACGAGCTGCGTTTTTTGTTGCAATCTGATCCGAGTCTCGTCGGCGGGAAGAAGCGCGGGAACTGGCGCATCGCGAACGACGATTAGTTGCTATTGACAAAATCCGCATTTCCTTAGTTGCCAACCTAAAAAATTCGTATTTTCATGAACTTTGCCAAATGGATGATAAATTGCTTCCTAAACAGATATTCCTCTCGTGTAGCAAATACTCGGCGACTATACTCGACGTATTACGAATCTTTACGTATCTTCGTTCGTTTTTATGTATTTTATATACATTTTAAAGGTTTGGCAACTAAGGAATGCGGACTTTGTCATTAGTTGGTATTGACATACAAAGCGTTTGTAGACCTATGTTTGAGTATAACGTTTGACCATTTAAAATGAAGGCACCCTGTATAACGTAGAACGCAAATGAACTTGCACGAATAATTTCAATGCCGCTTAAGAGCTTTTTCCTTTTTATTTTTTTTTTTAAATTTATTATTGGTATTGACATACCAACTAATGACAAAATCCGCATTCCTTAGTTGCCAACCAAAAAAATTAGTATTTTCATGAACTTTGCCAAATGGATAATAAATTCAAAAAGGAAAAAACTCTTCTACGTTATACAAGGTGTCTTCATTTTAAATGGCCAAACGTTATACTCAAACATAGGTCTACAAACGCTTTGTAAAAATAATTATGGCAAAAATATACCTACAGAGGAACGTTATCGTGGCAGATGTAACGATACGTAAAATTCTCAGGTATCATTCAAGTAATTCATAGAAATTCATCTACGTTATACGGGTTGTTTCAATTATAACGATCGAACTTTATTCCATGAAGTTTATTCTACAAAAAGAAATTTAAGAAGATGTTACACGCAAACGCCGGTTTATAAAAATGCAAACGCTTTCTAAAAAAGTTAGAACAAAAATATACGTACAGCGAACATCATGAAAGATGTATCGATATCGCCGACACATTGTTTGACCCGCAAGATCGCCGCGTCGTACACTTTCGTCCGCGTGGAGCGATAAACGCGATAGCGCGTCTCACGAACGAGAAATTCGAGACAAAAACCGGCACGAAAGATTCACGTTGCGTTCGATGATTTTGCGAGGGAAACGAGCATGAAATTCCGAGAAACTCGATCTTTCAACCATTCGTTCTAAAGCAGGAGACATATCAAAATATAAAGATAAAGTCTCAACTCAAACCCACCAGTTTTTATGCTACTCGCCTAACTTTTATACAAAGCGTTCGCACAACCTACGTTCATTTCTTTCCTCCTTTCACAATCTTCTTAACATTTTTTCTAACGCTTTTTTCTCTCGTTTCCGGTGAAGTCTCGTCGTTCGAAACTGAGACACCCAACAGTTACGTACATCGCTTAGGTACATCGATTATTACGAATATTGTTCGAAACGATACTTATACGAAATATATCCTGCATCACTATCGTTTCATAGGAAACATCAAATAGTCTTAACTAGAACGTGAATCGGTCGTACAAACTTTACAAATGTTTGCCTATCGAAAAAACAAGACAATGTGTAGTGTTTTCAGCAAGTTTATCGTACCGTGCGGAAAGTATCCAGAAAAAGGAGTTTGGTGGAAGGAGACGACGGGGCATTGTTCCTGCCAGTGCCGGTTCATATTTCTGCAGGTGGCCGGCTGCCAAGAATACATCCGCGCTTTGCCTGTTATTACGCTCAACTATTCGAATTTTAACGACGCTGCTCGTTTGCCAGCGGTCAAGCATAACGGACGTATCTGCGAACGATTAGATAAGGAGACAAATCGAGAATATCCGTGAGAGGAGGGGGGCCGGGGACGTTGCTTGGTCAACGTAACTCGCACGCCATAGTATAATTCGGCCGACGTTATCGTCCTTGCTACATCAGAACGCGCTCAATGCAACAAACGTTGCCTACAATGCACGTGGCCGACTTGGATTTATCGACGTGCCAGAAATTGTGTTTCTCTCGGTTTCGTCCTTTGGATACCTTCGCGGCCACGCCCCTGCCAACGTCCGAGATTACATTCATCCTTCGTGTTTCATTCGTACACGGACGAGCAGTTTGTGGCTCGATGGAACTCGCCACCAATTCCCTCCAACGAGTCGACACTGCCACGCTAAATTGATATTGTCGTAAGGAATATGAAGTAAGGTGGAAGCGCCAGGCAGCGAGATTTTCATCTACAACAACGACTCCTATTAACCTTCGACTGTCGACAGCTTGTTTTGTAATGCTCTTAACACGACTGAATACTGGCTCAACTGTGGCTATGATACTGACCTACAGTTGGCCACAGAACGTTTCCAACACTGTACACTTTTAACAATTCTTAGCTTTAGATCTTCGAATTTCATTTGAAACGTGCGAGGTCAACAGTGTGTTACATCGTGTCACATTGTGCTGTGTGGATAACTGTGTAGATAAGCGGAGGGAAAATTATTATTTATATTTATATTGTTATCGTTATTATATAGTGTTATTTATTGTAAATGTACAGGGCCAGAGGTGTATTAGGTTACGTAACGCTATTATGTAGATAAGCTTTCCGGTTATTATTTATCTAGGTCTGAAAGGAAACACTGAAAAGGAGAGAATTCTTATGTCGTAAACGTTTCAGACTCTAATTATATGATACTATTTATGGACATGAAATTAAGCAACAGTTAAATTGTGCACATAAAACTGAAACTAATAACGATGATTTATAATTTAATATTTAATGTTTGGTTGGGTTTCCCATATGTTCGACGACATGATACAAACGCATAGGGGAAATAATTTTTTTTTTAAATAATCAACACTGATTCGTTCCCATTCTTCTACCAAACGTTCCTTTAACATTTCTCACGAGCTGACTTTTTCTTCCCCTAATGAAATATTACTAATTATTTGTATTTCAAAATTTGTGTATATCGACTTTTTCCGCTCATTCTGAGCACATTGGTGACTTGTGATTCAACGTGTGTACAAACATTTACAAACATCGAGAGTATTTAATGGAAAGATTGAACTAAGAAATTGCTGAATGTGTATCTTGCGTTCGAAAGATCTTCCGACAGAAAATTTGCAGTTTCACGGTGTTCCTTTTAATATTTAGACGACGATAAATAACAATTCAAAAGATTTTTTCTATCATCATTTAGATACTACGGCGCATCACGATGCAATAGATTTTTGTTGATCCTTGTACATCTGTCAAAAATATTGAGCTTGGGAATTAAAATTGTACAGCGTGTTTCGTGACCGACTGTAGGTAAGTGATTGCGGCTTTTGTCATTAGGTGGTATTGGCAAAATCCGCAATCACTTAGTTGTCAACCCAATATTTATATACCGTGTTTGCGTTTCGAAAGGTCCCATAAATAAGAAGAGTATTACATTTTAAGAATCACATTAATAAAATGATTTTGGACACCTGTTACGTAATAAAATAACACGTGTTCAGAGCGAAAACTACTCTTTTCGACTATGTAGCATATTTTTACAAGTAAAGCAGCGTGCAAAAGGTTTATTATAGAAACTTAAGGTATATTTTCAGCCAAATGTTAACGAACGTATGTTCGTTCGAAAGCCACGAATCATCGCGTAACGATGTGATTCTCAAAATGTTACGAGTCTCGCAGCATCGCGTCGCAACCTAATCCGCCGCGCAACCAACAACGGGATATTTTGTAATTGACATCTTGTCGACCATAAACAAGAAGGTTTCGCTTTATTATTATTATTATAAGAACGCAATTATTCACGGAGAAATTTCAAGCAGTCTGGCCGCGAACGCCATCGTTTAAAATACCGAACGTTTTAAAATCCGAATAAATCCTTGGAAATATACGGCGTTTTCTCACGGACGCGTCTAAGTAGTTGCAGCATGTGCGGTTTCAGACAGGCGCGCCCGTAAAATCCAGCTAAACGTTAAATTACTTTTAGCAGTTTATCGTTGATTTACGCGGCCGGTTCCCTGCGAAACAGTTGCAAGAAAAATAAGCGTCGTCTTTTTGATTAACGTAACGACCACAGAGCCTAACAAGTAGTCCTCCGCGTCGCTCTCCTCTCTGTTATTAAACAAGAGTCCATTTCAAAAAACGAAAAAAGGCGGAAAGGAATTTTTAGCTGTAGCTGTGTACAAAGAACAAGAAAAAAAACCATTTCATTTTTTCCTCTTCTTTTCCCTCTTTCCCCTCCCTTTTTTTTTTCTTTTAAACGAGCCTGGCGTCACGAAGCACCGAAACGGTGTCAGCAGCGTGCGTAACAATACGTCTGTGCGATGGCTGGCCCAGATTAACGTGGACGTAGCCAATTCTTGATATCTTGGAGATAAAAGTTATGAAATCTTTCTGGCCATTACACGCGACCAATGGATTTATGTTTTGATTGCGGATTTTGCCAATACCACCTAATGACAAACCCCGCAATCATTTAGTTGCCAGTCGATACGATGAAAACTGTTGCTGGGAGAAAGCGTCCTTTCAGACTTCTTTCCCGAGTCGTGAATTTTTCTAATTATAAACATTCTATTTTGGAAATATCTTTTTTTTTTTT
>JACXIM010000063.1:558276-580579 GCA_014737505.1 Bombus sibiricus | reverse complement strand
CTATTTTTGTGATGTGTTCTTGTAGTAATGTGACTGCTGTTACAGGGTTAGTATGCCTGACTAGTACAGCTGTGTCATCCGCGAAAGTCAGTATTTTACTATTGGTAGATGTTGGTATGTTGGCCGTGTATAGTGTGTATAGTATTGGTCCTAAGACGCTTCCTTGCGGAACCCCTGCCTTGATGTCTTTAACTTCAGAATATGGAAGATGGCGAGACAAAGAGAGCGCTGAGACGCGCGCAAATGTATCGACGAAGATCCTGGAAATCGTTTATTAAATAAATCTGAAACTATTTTTATATCAATTCTAAGTGTAATGTAAATGTTCCTATACATATATTTCGGTGATTAAGATCTACAATTCTCAAGAGTGAGAGGCAGGAAAGGACGCGATATTCTCAGGTTTACATCGTCCTTGTCTCTCACACGTTAAATTTGACCAGTCAAAGTTATAATATCTGCTAAATTAATACATTTCTCCACATAAATAGCTCAATATCTTTTTTCAGAGGTCGATTGTTGCATTTAAAGCTACGTACCGTGCATCACCTTCACATGACCTCTACCTAACCACCTACAAAAAAAAAAGACTAATTGCGCCAGATTAGCGTAGCCCCCACGAAACCACTTTTTCATACAGTAGACAGTTTCCCAGTAATTTGCATATTTTGTTTATAACTGGACGCTCTGTACATAGCATAACAATTTGTTTATTACTGACCTGCTTTCCGCGAGAAATCATTTTGAATGTCATGAACATGTTCGCTGTACGAATATCACGTACATGTTACTTGTTTGAAAAATCAGCTTAGACATTTGTGTCACAAAATCGCAGCAATATATCGCTGGTTTCTGTTCCCTAAGAAAATCATAGAATTATAAATTATTTACGTGCTACTGTGTTAACTATGTATGTACGCACGTAAATATTTTACAAACTACGATACGTCGTCGCACGGTTAAGCTACCGGGAAATGCCGAGAAACAGGGGGAACTCGGCTATCGTCGATTGTCTCGAACGACGATAACGTTCGCATAAACGTAATCTCGAAGCTTCTCGAGTTCCACTCACTGCGAACGAGGTACATGCATGCGCACAATTTTGGTATTTTTCACTCGTCAATATTTTTTCATTTCTAAGTGTTTCATCTAAAATCTATTGGGTTGGCAACTATACTAACTAGTTGCCAAGAAGAAGGCCATAGAAGACCCACTTTAAATCGTAGAATACTTTTTATCGTAGAATATAAAATACGCTGTACTATAATGACAAAATATAGCACTGTGTGTATGTGTGTGTGTGTGTGTGTGTTGAAGAGAGAAGGGTGAAAATCTTAGATTATCCGTGTAGTTATTGTAAATTTGTAGTTGCCAGGTAAATATATTCTCAAGAATATATTTCAGCTTGTGCAGCTTGTGCATGCTGCTATCTGGAAATTGAGCTTTGAACATCTTGTTCGTTCCGCTGCTCGTTTATCGACGTATTAATCTTTTGCTGGGCAGAAAGTTTTTGAAAATACTGAAGCAAGTAAATAGAGCTATAATTTACATATTGTGGGATAAGATTGCTGAGAATGTAGAAATCAAAAACTAATATGTGGTTTTTAAGTAAACCGAGAACAAAGTAGCTAAAAAGGTGAAACGAGTTTATTATTTAACGAGTAAAATTGCTCCTTTGTAGATAATCTGATTAATATCATATAATTACGTAACAATTATTAATTTTCAGATAAAATCCTAAGATAGTAGTAGTAGTATTAAAAAAATATAAAATAGCAACTATCGTCGTATTAATTTTGCCAAATGGTTTGCAACTTTGTTCGTCGAATTGGTAATTCGTACATACGCGAAAAATGTTAGCCGAATTTACAGACGAGATGTCTCCTAACAGATAACAGTAAATTGAACCTGTTTCTTCACACAAGCTAAATATTTCGCTTTAGCCAAGTCAGGATAATCCACTCCGAAGACATTTTTCTGGATCGAGGACCTCGAGACGAAAACTTTTCCCTAACAGGAATCACAAATACTTGGAGAAGTCCAAAAATAAACTGGCCATTAGGGGAGTCACTGCATCGTTTTATCCTCTCTGCCTATTGATCGACCGTTTCCTACTATTTTTGACGTAATATTTGAGGGATGGTTCTGTCGAGCCATTGCCAAGCAAACACGCGCAAAACACGACCTGCTATTTCCATTATTACACGCGTGGTATAAAATTTGTCGTTGAAATTGGAAGATTTTATTGATTGAAACGTGGACTGTTTCTTAGCGATCACGATATTTCTTAAATCAGATCCTACTCGTCTAGCGTCATTGGCTAAACTGTAAATTTCACTTTTTTAATCTCAACACACATAACAAAATTATTAATATTCACTTCACACAATAATCTTTTAGATTCGATACCAGAGATCTCGACAATAAGTTATTTCCCAAATCGTCAAAATCGTTGCCAAAAGGTGAACCGTGAGAATCTGTCATGGCAACTAAGTGATTGCGGATTTTGTCATTATCACCTAATGACAAAATCCGCAATCACTTAGTTGCCAACTCAATGTATTAAAAGTCTGCATCTGCTTCGCCATTGATGATGTTATAGGATGCAAGTAACTATACAAGAGAGCTGGCGTAGCAGGTAAAATGTTGCATAAAATAGAAGAACACCGTGGATTTTTTATAACGCCACGTTACCTTAGCTCGTTACGTAACGAATATTTATACATCGTTGGTAGTTGAACGTTGGATACTGCGTGGTGCAACGATCACCCTTTGTGAATCTCAGTGCTCGTTCTATTTCTACGCTACGAGAGTCGCAACTCATTCATCCCTATCGAGTCTTTCATATATCCCACGCACAAGTAAATATACGATGCGCGCTCTATTCATCGCGAACAATCGCCAAGTTCATTGTTACCTGACCTGAGAGGAAGAAAGATTTATTTACCTTAGCGTCCCGGCTCTTCATCTCCTGCCTCCTGGGCACCATGTTCTCCCCGTCGGCGTACACGAGATTCCTGATGAATCCGTTGAACCTCGGCTCGAAAATCACACTGGGCAGCGCCAGCAACGTCAGTTTGCTGTTGTACCAGCTGGGCATGCCGCCCACGTAAACGTCAGAATTGCCAGCCAGTTTGCCGAACTCGAACTCCTTGCCGCGGGATGTGGAGATCGCGCTAACTCCGTCCACGGTCAACGTGGTGTTTTCGTTGCACCTGGTGATCTGCACCTTGTGCCAGTGACCGTCGCCCAGGTCGTGGCCGACGGTGACGATCTGTGCACCGCCTCCGAGATTGTATCTCAGCCTGAGCGCGCTCTCCACAAGTTTCACCTCGAAGAAGTCGTAAGTGCCGCCGTCGTCGGTGTACAGCAACAGACCGTTGCCTTGCTCGGTCTTGAACTCGAACTCTAGCGTGCCGTTCAGACCGGCGTTCCATTTTCTGAACTGAGCGTAACTGGTGGCCGAGCCCTCCAGCACGAAGGACGTGGCTACCTGGCCGAGCAACACCACCAGGAACGGCATCAGCGCGCCTGTGTTGCTGGTCACGAGCGAGGAATGCATAGTTGCAGGTCGTAGCTGTGGCGGATCGCACTGCTAAATCCTGTTCATCAGATTGTTCAACAGCACGTGTTGTTTCACTCGTACGTCAAGGACACTTGGCTGGAACTCTGACAGTCGATTAGTCTGCTCTTCTTCCCTTTGTCACATTACAGCGGATAAATGCCCGCAGAGGATGATCAACAGCGGCGGCTTGACACTCGGCTATGAGCTGATCCAGCGAGCCTGATAGCTTGGATCGGTGGACGTGCAGCGTTCGATCAGCGTAGCTACTTTGTGTACTCGTTCGCTAGCCACGTTGTACCGGCTGCAGTCGCACGTGAGCACGCACGCGCGGACGGCCTCGGCTGCGTGCGTGGGTGGCGGATATGGAAAGAGAGAGTGACTGTGCACACGTCCGTGCGGAATCGCTTGGCGAGTCTTTCTCCTAGACGCTCGTTTGTTTCGCACCCTTCGCTAGGACGTGTCCCTGCATCCGCTTTGTCCGTCTTTTATGGGATCACGCGGCTGACGACGAGCGATTATCGACGAGCCGGAACAAACAGCAGAGATGGCGAAAGGAAATTGCCGATCAAACGAAAATCCTACGTTCCGACAAGTTCGTGAGAGAACAAGTGGAACTCTTTGAAAATTGTCGCGGTAGTTGGCCAGGCAAGTTGCTAGAGAAACGAAATGCAGCACGTTCGATTCGCTATGCTTGGCAAACGGCAGTGCAATTGGATATGTATTCGACGTTAACGGTCTTTTACCTTGCCGATCGCAGAGTGAAATGGAAAGTAGCCGACCACACGAAACACGCTTCGAACACGCTTACCACCCGATTCTTCTGTTAACGCGCGTACACACGTTCGAGCTACACTTGGATCCGGTGCAACGAACCGGATGCTGCTTTATGAGAGTATCACTTCACAATCACGTTATGCACAATTTGATTCTGACGAATCTTCTGCGGCCTCTCGTACGTGTGCAAATCGACACTAGATTGCGCTTAATGAATTCACTTTCCAGTAATCAGATGAGCGAAAGCTCGTTAGCGAGATTTTCATCTAGCGAATCGATGTGCAGTCGGTATTTTCTCACCGAGATCATGTTCACGCTGGATATACAACTCCGCAAGTTATTGCCAGCTTGGACGATTTTGTTTTGAGATCCTTCGTTGTATCCGCTAATTATGTCGAAAGAAACGCGATAGCGTCAAGGCTAAACGGTTGCTACACCAGTTGGACG
Organism: Bombus sibiricus; assembly: GCA_014737505.1. NCBI lineage: Eukaryota > Metazoa > Arthropoda > Insecta > Hymenoptera > Apidae > Bombus > Bombus sibiricus. The sequence continues at coordinate 575,793 of JACXIM010000063.1, read as the reverse complement.
ATTCTTTTCTAATTCGGTACTTCTCCGAGAGCTGCTCGAATCCGATGAGAAGCTTCAATTATTTCCGTCATCGTGTCAACGCTTCCTTCTTTTTGTTTGTCTCGTCTAGTAGCGTTTCAGCCCGAGGAAAGAATTTTAATTCCAAGATAATTAACGCGACATTTGCTCGCGGGTTTGTTATTCTATCGTCGCCTCGCATCAAGCGACTCTAGCAGCGACCTAACCTAAGGCACCTCGAGGCGCCTCGTACCACGTCGCTGACACACTTTCTCCGTCTGTGCTCTCGACAGAGTCTCTTCAAGTAGCCCTCAACCTGCACTTGGTCGATTGCTGGTGTCGCCTCTCTTTCTTCTGCCACGATCGCCCTGCTATGGCGATGTCGAGTGAGTCGCAGCAATTAGTCGAGTTTGCTCAGGGTCACGAGAGATCGCACGATCGAAAGGGAATCATTCGACCTCGAAGCAACGACACCCGAGATTCCTCGAAATACCGTGCTACTTGGATACGTGGCACGACCTCGACCTCCTAACACACGTTAACACGACCACTTTCACCACGCACCCTACGCAGCATCAACAGCCAACATGTCACGATCATTGGAAAACCTCGCACACGCTCCGATTACGCGCACAACTCTCTGTGTCGCTCACTCGTCACGCAGCATGCATTGCTCGTACAACCGTGTGCTGTTTAACGTTGTCTGTCCTCCGCACGAAGAAAACACACGGACTTGGAAAGGATCTCGCAGCAATGTAACGAGCACCGCCACGATCTACCGCACTATGGCGCGAGTACTTTCGCCAGCGCCGAAAACCTTGCGTAGCCTCGTACGTTGCCTGCTGTTTCTACTCTGCAGACAGGTTACTCCACGTCGTCGTCCATCCAGCGTACGTTTATTTCGCGATCGATCCGGCTCTCGTGGCTCGGCGTACGCCCCATTTTTCTCATCCAACCCTGTCGAGTTCTACCGCCAGCCACACACACTGCACCTGAACGAGAGCGGCAGCTCTCTGTACAACCGCGCGCACGACTATTATCGTTGGCCTAGCGTTGGTCGAGCGTGGGCCTGATGATACGTTTGGTCAGATATGTACGTGGTAAGAGCGTGAGCGCCGACTGCGGAGGTGGATCAACCCTCTCGACGGCTCCCGGCTTGATACTGGCCTAGCGAGAGGAGAACGCTCGGTCGAGACGGTCGGTCGGTTGGCCGACGACGTTGGTGCGACGCCCCCGGCACGACGCCGACGCCTCGCGCCGTTTCCACGCGCAAGCGCCCGCTTAGACGCGCAACGAACAAACGCAGCGCCGAGGACGACAAGCATCGTCAAAGCTGTAGGGCTTGAGGTTGGAAAAGGACGCTACTACGTTTTCGAAGATGCGGTGGAGAGGATTCGCCGTCGTGTAGTCTCTCTCTTCAGGCTGATACGCGAAGTAGATGGTTCATCCGTGTGGTGGTGGTGTACAGCAGCGAGATTGCTCACGGCTGCCTTGGAGCGCCGTGGAAAAACGCTGGCGACGAGATGCTGCCGTTGAAAAATTGCTGGGTGCAAGCAATGATCGGCAAGCGTTTGTTGCTTTGCGGATCCACTCAGCCGCTTTTCTATGTTACGACGGGTCAATGATTGCTTCCTCCCCTGTACAACCCGCTATTTTTGTTTGCCATAGCATTCGCACGAGTAATTTATTTATTGATTTAGCATCGGCAGTTTGCATATTCGAAATATTTGATGAACGTTTGTAACGTTGACAATGGGATTGCAGTTGTGTCTGTCGTAATAACATTTCCAGATGCTTGAAATGTATTTTATCGTGATTTAATTAGGCTCTTAAAATCATGATAAAATACGTTTTAAGGGTCTATGGGTGTACATGAATCAAAACAAAATCGTGTAGGATACGTTTTGATAATGCGATGCCGTACGTGCATTTAGGTTTAATTAATTAGTTAATCGATTGAAAGTTTAATTAAATTTCACGATACCCGAGGATTTACATCCTCGTGGTGTTCGCGTTAAAATTTCGAAAACGGATGAATTTATGGTCAAGTTCGTAGGATAATACGAGACTTGGGTCAAACAGGACCCGGATGATCGAAACTCCACTGCAATTAGGAATCTCGGATTATGAGAAAAGCTGTTTAATAGTGGAAAATAGGATAACGTGAAATTACAAGAATTTATTATTCCCATGTTTTCGAACAAGGAAAATTGTATGTGCAACATGTAATACGTACAATAATTGTCAGTGGCAGCCATGACCGAAATCGAATCGTCCTTGAAGCGAGAAATAGTTGAATAGTTATGGCCTCATAGAACCATTCGAGATCGGCTGAAAGAAATGGCGGATATTAAATTTTACGATGAACTGTTCCAATAGAGAACATTTGTTCGTAAAATGGTGTGAGAGAAAAACAATGTCGTGTAACTACGATGAATCATTGAACGCAATCGAACGAGCTTGCATTAACGTGACATAAGCTCCATACTCAAATTTTAAAACGCGTAATGACTATTTGAAACACTCGAAACTGGGTTAAAAGCACCTTTTTAACGTGCATAACATTTTTAGAGTGAAAATGGGATGTGTAAAAAATGCTCACCGTAAATAATAACAGTTGCATAGGAGTTTCGCTGTTATTCAATTCACGTCTTTCCATTTCCACGTATATTTACGTAAATAAAATAAAACAAGAGATTTGAAAATGTCACCTAAGTCCTTTCAACTATATTTAAATTACATTTGGCGATCTCTTTGATTAATTACGATCGAGTGATTAACACGTGGAAAATTTGGCACAGCGAAGATAATTGTAAAATAAATAAAAATGATTTTTATTTGTTACGATACTCGTAACAAGATGGAGCAAGTAAATAATTGGGGAAAAGAAATACCTCTCTTGGTAGAAGGTAGACGAAATTATTTGCAAGCCCTGAGCTTTCTCGAAATAATAAAAATACTGGATTATTGTGCGGGCAATGTCAGAATAAGTTTACGTAAGTCGTTGCTGCAGTGTCGTGTACAGTACGTATAAAGAATTCCAAATTTCTCAGCGCGTCTCCGGTGAACCTTAAAACCTGCTCTCGTTTTATCGCGTCTGCTGTGTGTTCTAAACATCTCGTGTATTGATATCGAGTGTGTCTCGAATTCTAGCGTTTGCTACAAAAAATCCTGCAACGCGAATATAAAACTGGAACAGAAGAAAACAAATGGTTCGTAAATGCGAGATCGACGAACCAACCGTTCCAAGGGCATCCAAAGATATGTAGATGTTCGTCCTCTTAGAACAAACAATTAAAACAATTGCTTCCTTGAAATTCCACTATTGCATCGCTGTATAAAACAGTTGGATTTCTTATTCAACAAAGTGGAATATAATTCTACCACTTCCGGTCAAATTAGAAATTTACAGGACCCTAACATTTACGTTTAGCACAAACGCTTACAGGACTTGCGCTTCAAACACGAGATCAAGCGAAACGTATTGGCAACTAAGTGATTGCGGATATTGTCAGTACCACCAAACGGAAAAATCCGCAATCACTTAGTTGCCGACCCAATAGGGAATCTCCTTAATAAATCCTGGACAGGAAATATTTAATCGACCTGTCGGCCATCCCCGTTCATAAATCAGCCTATTACGAGCCACGAATCGAGGGGACCAATATACCGGTAGCAAGGGTTTCGTAGCGCGATCGATTCATCGGACAAATGCGCGAATTCAATTAATTGCCGCAAGGCAAGCAGCGAGATAAACGACGACGAATCCGCGTAGAGAGGCGCCACAATGCGCTGAAACGAAGTGGAAAAGCGCGGCGGGGGTTGCAGCGTGAGGCGCGCGAGAAGACGCTACGACGATGGAAGAGGGCGAGAGGATAAGAACGAGAGAGTGGAACGAGCAACGTGGACCAAGTGTCCGAATAAGAGTGGGTAGACAGAGGGGAAAAGGGCGCACAGTCGGCGTACAAAGGCGGTTGCAGGCGAATAGAAGGATGGTAGGTGTCTGGCAAAAGGTGGAAACACCGACGGGCCAACCAGCAGCGGCAACACAGCGACGAGGCAATGCTGAGAAAGCATGGCACAAGCCCGTGAAAGGCAGCGATCCGCGAGAACGATACAACACGAACATCCAAGATGGCTAACGTCTTTCTTCTCCTTCTTCTTCTCCTGCGATTCGTCTTCCCTCGCCCCTTTACCTCTTCGGTCTTTTATGGCCGAGGGAGGAGCGGATCGACGCTGAAGAGAGGATTGAGTGTCTAGCGGAGTGTATTTGCTGAGATATCGTTGACGCTGGTCGTCGAGGATCAAGTGTCAATTAGAGGACTTCCACGTTAATTAGGAGAGGCGTCGCGTCGCGGCATCGTTTGACGGGTCTGTTGGTTTTTCGCGCAACAAAGGACTTTTTCATCGACATCCGGGTAAGGTGAGATTTGTGGGATGATTGTGAAAGAACAGGACTGCACTGTTTGGAAACGGTGGTTTGTGTGCTGGTGTCGTACGAAGTATCATGGGAATAGCAATGATCATTTCGAGCATGTTACTTGAGATTATGCGCGTGATACGAGACAAATTCCTGTACAACATGATTCCCCATAACGTGAATTCATATAGCGCGTGACGTATTAAGCCGCGTTACACGGCAGTCGGCTGTGAACTATCGAAGCTTAACGTTCTATCGAATTAAGCGTGAAACGTAACGGCATAGTTGTTCCTCCACTTTTGACTTGCGTTTATACGAAACGTTTTTCTTTTATTTTACGACACGTTTACTCGCCAACGGTATTAAACGGGTACAAATTATTAATAATTCCGCGCGAACTCTAAAGGCTGCTCCGTAAACAGCTGTCTCTCGATTCTCCGTGCAGTTTCAGCCGAGCTTCTCCCAATAGACTAACCAGCATCAACTATCTTCAGCGGCTTTCAACTATCTTCAACGGACTATCGCCGACTTTAACAGGCTTTAACAAACTCTAACCGAGTTTCATCGACTAACTTCCTCTTCAGCGCGCGTTGCACTTTTGATCCATTACGCGCGTATCCTGCAGTCCTATCGTCTACCTTTCAACTAAAAATCTACTCCACGCTGGCAGAATTCGTTAACCTATGCCGTGTCACAGGAACAATTATGAATTTTTCGCGAAACTTTAAAAACTAAGCGGCAAAGTTACCGCCGAGTATTTAATTAAAAAGAAAAAAAAGCTATAATTGCTGGGATTGCGTTGAATTCTTGCCACTTTGACCTGCTTTTACACCTGGTTTACTCGAACCAAAGAAAGTTTCACCTCCACTAATTATATACACGTGTATATGTACATATATATTGTGTATATATAGCGTGGGCCATCAATGAGCCACGCGATACTCTCACTTATTTCGTTCTTTTCTAAACAGTCATAGTTAGGGCTGAAACTTCCAAGAACTTTCCTCTTTCTCGCGGTAAAGTTTCTTCGTTCAGCAGGAGTATGGGTTATACGCGTCGCTGTTCGCTTATTCACGCATAATTACGTCGCTGCTTTCCACCAGAGACCGCGGCGGATCGTTTCGAACGCGTTCGAATATTTATACCGTCAGCGCTGAACCAGGTTATCGGGGACTAAAAGTTTCCCAAATAAAAATCTATGGACGAAAGTTTGACCCGGTTTCCGTTTCTTTTTGCACGCCAGCGTAAAAACGATTTACACTTCGCTTAAATTTCAATACAGGAAACTTGAAAAGCTTGTGCGCGACGTGCAGTGGCTCGTCAAAGTGTCGGTACAATTATCATGGAATAGCTATTACGTATACAGTCGATGGAAAACGTATGCGTTCGAGTACCTCGTTTTAACAAAATTAAATTGCGAAATTTCATTCACTAAGAGAATTTTAACAAACTAGAAATATATACGTATTCTTACGAGCGTACGGAATAATTTTTCAAGAATTGATCTGATTTCAACGATTAATTTTACTTCTAAGAAAAAAAATGCGATATCTGCTCCTATTCTGAAGATATTAACCAGTTGGTTGTTTTTGACGACACTCGTCACGAAGAAATGGCAATATCTTGTGTTACGACGAGTATACTCGTCGTGCGCAGAAAGTAGTTACAATTTGCTGTTCTAATTGCAATTTAGTAATTGCAGTACATTGCAGTGATAAAACTAAAATATAAGACAGTCGTTTCGTTACAACTTAATTCTGTATTATGACAGTCATATATACTCTCTGTCTGACGAGTATACTCGTCATGCGTAAAAAGTACTTACAATTTGCTGTTTCAATTACAATTTAATAACTGTAATAAATTACAGTGATAAAACCAAATAATAAAACATTCATTTAATTACAACTTAATTCTGTACTATAACAGCCACACATATTCTGCCTGACGAGTATACTCGTCGTGCGCAGAAAGTAGTTACAATTTGCTGTTTCAATTACAATTTAATAACTGTAATAAATTACAGTGATAAAACCAAATAATAAAACATTCATTTAATTACAACTTAATTCTGTACTATAACAGCCACACATATTTTGCCTGACGAGTATACTCGTTATGCGTAAAAAGTACTTACAATTTGCTGTTTCAATTACAATTTAATAACTGTAATAAATTGCAGTGATAAAACCAAATAATAAGACATTTATTTAATTACAACTTAATTCTGTATTATAACAGCCACACATATTCTGCCTGACGAGTATACCCGTCATGCGTAAAAAGTCCTTACAATTTGCTGTTTCAATTACAATTTAATAACTGTAATAAATTGCAGTGATAAAACCAAATAATAAGACATTCATTTAATTACAACTTAATTCTATATTATAACACCCACACATACTTTTCGTCTGACGAGTATACTCGTCATCGCTCACGTGTTGCAACACGAATTAGCTACACACTTCTCAAAGAGGTCGCAACAGTCAATTGGTTAATAGACATCTATCAAATGGTAAAAATATATGCGTACTAAGTATCGCTTCATAGAATAAGATGTGTATGTACATCTTACGTGCTATCTCGAAACATCATTAATGCTGCGATGAGCCAGCAACGTCATGATTGTATTGGAAATCAGATTTGTATATAGTACTGTAGCACGGATACTGTAGTATAGCACCGTAGTACTATCTAGCATAGACAGATAGACACATCGACACTGTAATCTGACACGGTCGTCATGATCAAATTTGAAACCAATGCGAAAACGTATCCAGAAGTTGCAAGATATTTGCTGTATGTTTCATACGGTACAAGCAACTATCGTAAACGTACTATAAGCGTTAGAACTAATCCTACAGAACGTTGATGCTGATTGATGCAACAAACAGTCGACTATTTAAATACTTTAACAATCTCTGCAATACACGTACTCGTTGTACTCGAATATTTTGTAGATTTTACATGCAACATGGATTTTCAAATCTCTGTCAAACTTTTGGCGATTTAATCGAACCTGGTTACAAAGTTAATGAAATTTCACAATGTTTCATGCTCTCGATATATTCATAAAAGGTTTGTATAAATGTTTGTACACGGTTTGTATGAGGATTAAACTTAAGGAAACTTCGTTGTCTTTCGATATGGTAAAGAAACTTCTGTACTGCCACGCAGTTCTGTAATAGCAGGATTGTTTGCGGTCCGTACAGCCAATTCACGCGAACTTTCCACCCCAAGACCGAATTTCGTTATCTAAATGGCTTCCGGTAACTTGTACGTCGCCTCCAAATTAAGGTATCGCATATTTGTTACGTTTAACTATTAATTGCGGGATTAATTGGGTCAGATTATATTGTTTTCCTAGAGGACATGTTTAACGTGTGACTCGTCCATGTGATTCACATACGCATATAGCTTCTCAAGTGTTATACACTAAAATATTAAATACTATAGATAAATATAGTAATTGGTAAACATAAGAATATTAAATATTATATTTGTTGAGGTTATTAGATGTATAAACAGAGAAACGCGTGGATAAATTGTAAGGTAGAAAATATATTTTAATACAGAAGTGTAAGTACAAGTAGCAATATAGTTTGACCTGGTCCAGATCCGCACGCTAGCAGTGTTGCCCTATAACTGAAAACCCTGAAGCTGTCACGTAAACTTGAGGGTTGGATGATGAAAACATGATAGCTGAGTCGTAGCACAACTATCAATTTTGCTTTTATTAAACTTTATTATGAATTCAGCAATCACAATGGAATACACACTGAATTAACACACATAAATCACAATTCACTTCAACAACCTAGTTACACTGATATGTTAAGTACGCGACTGGTCTAAGGGTAGAAACCGGTAAAGATATCTTGACTATTCTAAGGATACAGAATAAGTGAAGTTTTACCGACGATACTGTGTCTGAGGAAAGCTAGGGGTGGGTGTGTCTAAGGACACGGGACCATCGGATTTGTTGATGACAATTTTGGTTAGGAAAGCGAGGGCAGTGGACACCGCTTCCGATTGGATAATAAGAAGGTTGGTGGACCAGGAAGGGTTTTAGCCGCCCTGCAGAGAAAGTTGCTAACGGAAGATACCAAACGTGAGGAAAACTAACTTTCCCGTGTCAACCAGTAGCAAACAATAAATGTAAAGGGAACCTGAAACAAAAGATACTTGTTTGGTCTGAAGGACCTCAACTATGAAAATGCCAGGACCCATGGTGGGTCCTTAAGACTATTGAGGATACGCGCCAAGGATGTGCAGGCATCTGGCTGCCATCTTGCCCGCGGTGTGTGGCCTGATCTCTGATGTGGATTGATGTTACAAAGCCATCGTCGCCTGTCTACTGTCCATGGTCTGCCTTAGTCTCAGTCTTTTGTCTATACGCTGTCGATGGTTTCAGTGCTCGTGGGTTGGCAACTAAGTGATTGCGGATTTTATCATTACCACCTAATGACAAAAGCCGCAATCATTTAGTTGCCAAGCCAATATATCTTTATGCAGATATTATATATCATTTTTTTCAAACGAAGAAATTCAATGCAGCAATGTACATTTTATGATCGCTGGATACTGATCTTTCAGTGATTTATGCATCGAATTACATGCACATACAGAAATTATGCCAGTTATATCTTCCAATTTATCTGCGTACGTCGCGATATTGTAACACGGTTGTCTCGTTGCAAAGAAATATTCCACATTTATTATTAGTTAAATCGGGCGTTATTTGTTTATGAAAGTTACTTGTATGTAGAAAAATATGCATAAAAGTTTGTGCTTTAGCTTAATATTGCACTATGGGGGTGTCTTGAATTAGAATGTTCTAAAACAGGGGGTGTCCTTTTGTGATTTTTTTTAGAAGGCAAAGAAAGAAACAAAGTTAATTGAATTTTGAGCTATGGTTTTATACATATTTAAAGAATACAAAACAATTTTTTTTTAAGTAAAAATGAAATTTGTAACAGATTTCTGAGCCTATTTCAAGGACGTCTTATCGCTGCAGTTTTCAATCGGAGGGAAAGATCCACCTCGTAATTCTTGACTGAAACAAAAAACCAAAAAAGGATTAAATTGTTAAATATTTTTCTTCTGGGTGAATTAAACAACGGCAGAAAAAACGTGAAATTAAAAATTTTGACGAGTTTAAAAAAAGTTGTGATTTAAAAAAAGTAAAAGTGAACTTTAAGGTGCTATAACAATTATTTAAATAAACTTTTTTCTGCCTCTGTTTAGTTCACTTAGAAGAAAAATATATAATAATTTAATCCCTTTTTGGTTTTTTATTTCACTCAAAAATTACGAGGTGGATCTTTCCCGCCGATTGAAGACTCTAGCGACGAGAAATAAAATAGCCCATGAAATAGGCTTAGAAATCTGTTAGAATTTTCTCTTTTACTTGAAAAAAAATACTTTTGTATTCCTTAAATATATATAAAACCATACCTCAAAATTCAATAACTTCATTTCTTTCTTTCCCTTCCAAAAAAAATCACAAAAAACGCTGTTTTAGGGCATTTTAATTCAGGACACCCCCTCAAGTTACTTGAAATTTTTTCACGTCTCTTCGTCGTTGTGTATATAATATACATATCCAGCAGAACGTGTGTAATTCGAAGCTGTATAATTCGAAAACCTCTATGAGACTAGGATTTCGTTCATTCGGTTGCGCTTCGCAGTGAAAACCGCTGTAAGCCGAGATATAAGCTTCCTCTGACTCGAATTATTTTCTCCGCGTTTTCATCCGTTATTTTACCTCTGTAACTCGAATCGAGGCAAGTCCAAGTTCACATCTACACGGTGCTCTAAAAATCAGTCATTTTCAAGCATTCGCGATAGCTCTCTTGGGAGAGAGAAATGTTTCCATCAAAGGTGTACCAGTTTTCATATATACACGAAGGAAGCTACGTATATGTACATGCTGTCTTTTGTCCTTCTTTCTCTATCATGCAAACTGATTGCTTTTCTTCAGTGAAGCCACACGCGTGTACGTAGAATTTCCATCTTTACGTCTTTGGGCTTGGAAACTAAGTGATTGCGGCTTTTGTCATTAGGTGGTCTTGAGAAAATCCGCGATCACTTAGTTGCCAAGCCAATAGAACCCGAAAAACCCAACCCGCGTGTAAAGCCTCTGCAAGTCGAATTTCCGCTGTTTCATCGAAACTCTGTTATTTGAAAACCTGAACCTGCGTAACTCGAAGACTGAAACTCTTCCCTGAAGATTGCAGATTTACCGAGCTTCTACCGTAGCACGCTGGAAGAACCTAACGTTTAACAGTTGTTGGAAGCTGGAAAACCGCTATACTTTGACTACATCGCAGGAGGAAAAGGTTGGCGAACGAAGCGCCGAGAGATAAAAATCGTGGAAATAAAATGGAAATCATCTCGATAAGGATGGAACAGCTTCTCTTATTTTCATTCTCTTCGTAATCTCTGTCTTCTTTATTTGCTCTTGTACATTTGTATCCGATTGTAGACGAATCTTCTCTTATTTCTGTAATGCACTCTATGGAAAAGTGGTTCCACAAATGGGGCTTCGAAATTAACGAAAATAAATCCACACGTGTAACCTTCACCATATTAACAACCATTGACAATATTGCTATTCCTAACAAGGAATCAGTCAGATATCTGGGCATGACTCTGGTCAGGAGATTGACATGGAAACAACACATCATAGACAAATCGAAGCAACTCAAGGCTAAACTCAAAAGATTCTACTGGCTCATTGGCCGTCTCTCCAACTTAAGCACACAGAGCAAAATAATGCTATATAAAGCCATACTGAAACCTGTTTGGACCTATGGGATCCAACTATGGGGAACTGCGATTAACTGCAACATAGAGATTCTTCAACGATTCCAATCAAAAACACTAAGATCCTTAATAGATGCACCTTGGTATGTCACCAACGAAACAATCCACCGCGACCTCGAGATACCCACAGTCAAAGAAGAAATATACAAGTTGAAAAGCAGATATAACACAAGAGTCAACAACCACCACGACCCATCAGTCAGCCAACTACTTGACACGACGGATCAGACCCGCGGACTGAAAAGAAAATACCCTTTAGATTGAAGCGTTAGATTGAACTAGAATCAAGCATAATATGTTACTGTACCACGCCAAATGAAGTTTCTTAAAATTCTCAATGAGAATTGCTTGTAAATTGACGACCAAATAAAAAGAAAAAGAAAACAAAATTTCTGTAATGCGAAAGTCGCATTTTAATAAGTCGTTGGCAAGTTTAATTAACTCGAACAAGAAGGGTGTCACCCATATTTGGCCCCCACTGAAGCATACCCGTCACATAGATATGGGTGACGTGGCGACCAACGTGTTAATCAACTTGAACAAGAAATACGTCACCCATATTTGGGTTACCCGGCCTCCACGGAAGAATACCCGTCACATAGATATGGGTGACGTGGCGACCAACGTGTTAATCAACTTGAACAAGAAATACGTCACCCATATTTGGGTTACGGGCCTCCATGGAAGCATACCCGTCACATAGATATGGGAGACGTGGCGACCAACGCGTTAATTAACTCGAACAAGAAGGACGTCACCCATATTTGGGTTACGGGCCTCCACGGAAGCATACCCGTCACATAGATATGGGTGACGCGGCGGCCAACTTAAAGTGTTAAAGGCGCCATGAATCGCGTGTAACAGATTGCCTCGTAAAATCAGGGAGCATCTGTTTTGCCTAAAACGTGGCCGAGGAAACGCTAAGCCCTGCGAACGAAGAAAATAAGATTGCGCTGTATCAAAGGGCAGATGAAATGGGGAAAAAGTAATCCCTTAGGGTTGGAAGTTGACAAAAGAGGGCATAAAGAGAATAGACGGACGCGACCAAAGACGAAAGGGGAAGAAAGTGACAGAGCAAAACGACGAGTATCATTCAATCTTGCCGAATGAATCTACTTTGCACGCGCGCGTTCCATTTACATTTGAATGATGGAGAATGCTGGGTTCTCCGTTGCAGCTGAAACGCTTACATTTACTTGCCCCGACCGGTTGATCCCCTGGAATTTTACATTTCCCCTGTAACGAAGATTCCAAAGGAGAAACAATCGCGGCAATCGAACTTGCGTTTAAATCAAGATCGACCGCCGAGGCAATTTTCTTCGAACCTCGATTGCTTCAAGTTGAAAGTATCTCGAATTTCTAAATTGCTTGGAGGAGGGAAAAGGCGAGTCAGAGGCAAGTAGCCAACCGTGCAACAACATTTCGTATTCCGAATTTCCTTCCCGAAGAATCGATTGCAACAGATTATTCAATTAAATTGCAATTTTAGCGAAGACTAAAACACCTTCGTAAGTTTGACGATGTTTGCAACAGTTGCAGGCTAAGACGAGATAAATCGGACAAACAAACAGATATAAATAATTATTAGGAAAAAGCTGTACACACGCAAGAGCCAACCAGCTAAAACGTTCCCTATATCCGTCCAATAATCTAAAGTTTCGATCGCGATCCAAGTAATAACCGATTAACCGATTGGTCTGGATTCCTGGAACATCGGATAGCGTTCGTGGAGCGCGTTTACGAGGCAAGTGGCGAAGATGTTGAAAAGAGCGGAAGAAAAGCGGCGTGTTCGCCGGCAGTTAAGTTCGCGAAAGTTCAATCCATGGATGATGCACGATGAACTCGTCGAGCTGACCTCGTATCGGCAAAAGACTAGTTCTGAATTTCCAACTTGGCTCTCTTAAACGTTGTTGCCGTGTATTCGTGCGACCCGAGTTCCTATCTCGAATAGAGTCGGGCTATTCGAGCGTTTTGACCCATAAAGCAGTGGATCGAATTAAATAAAAACAAGCAGAATATCCGCATTGAAGTGGTAAATGCATTGCGATATATTTGCATGATTTTCTTAATAACATTTGGCGCGTTTATTTTGCGAATGGCGTGAGTCGAATTTTTGTGAAAAAATTCAGAAGACGAGAAGTTTCCATGTACTTTGGCGCTAGCTTTTTATTTATCAGTCAGCTGCTGATAATATGACAATATATGATATATAATAACGTAGTAATAATAAGATGGTCAGCTAGCAATTTTGCAAAATCTACAGCTTTTTTCTGGGTCTGTGTATGTATTTCTATGAGAAGGAAAAATATCGGTGGAATATTTGATAATTTTGAAGAGATCGTTTTACGGACGTGGGTCAAGATGAAAATTAATTAACCGAAAGGAGAAAATGGTAGCATCGATGCTGGCTGGTGACTTCTACTTGGTCACGGACACTGTCGCCTGTAGTAATTATAATTATAAAGTCCACCGTGGACCGTGTTGGCGTGTAATTAACCTACAACAGACGATGCCATTTACTTGAAATGGAAGAAATTTAAATACCAATAACCAAGCCAGGAGGAGGAGGAGGGTGTCTTAGGAAGCGAGCAGAGTGGCGGCAACCACTTGAGAATCCTCGAGCAATCTAGCGAGAGAACCAGATGCTACGGAAAGCTTTATCAAGCCCAACTTGCGAATATTATGTTTTAGACTAGACACTTTATTTTCATTATACATATATATATATTCTTTATTCTTCAATTTTTATAACTGCTTGCAAGCATACATTTTGTAATCTAGATGAAATTGATGGATTTTTTTGTTGTATATAAGAAAACAATTATGTGTAAGATATGTGTAATTATTATGTGTAAGATATGTGTAATTATTATGTGTAAGAAAAATAAGAAAATCTAATGTTATATATATATTTACAAATATTTCTTTTCTTCTATCTAAATTCTTTTTTTAAAAGCCTTATAGCTATCTATATAGATAATAATTACATATAACAATTTTCTTATGTGTAAGAAAAATAAGAAAAACTAATGTTACATATATATATACACACATATTTGTTTTCTTTTTTCTAAATTCTTTTTTTAGAAGCCTTATGTATAATAAAAATAAGGAAAAGCAAAATAATATACATAAAGCATTTAAGAAAAGAATTGATCAATTTCATTTAGAATTATTACAATTGGTGTTATTATAATTTATTATGTATATGTATTATGTGTATATATTAAAGCTATACATATATGATACATAAGGCGTTTAAGGAAAGAATCTATCAGTTTCATTTAGAGTTTACAATGAGGCTAAAATACTTGCCAGCAGAGGTTCGTTGTATCTTTTGCATTTTGTAATTTCCTCGTTTATAATTAATATGCTTGCGAATATCATGTTTGGGACTAGACACTTTATTTTCATTATACATATATATTTTTTTTATTCTTCAATTTTTATAACTGCTTGCAAGCATACATTTTGTAATCTAGATGAAATTGATGGATTTTTTTGTTGTATATAAGAAAACAATTATGTGTAAGATATGTGTAATTATTATGTGTAAGAAAAATAAGAAAATCTAATGTTATATAGATATTTACAAATATTTCTTTTCCTCTCTCTAAATTCTTTTTTTAAAAGCCTTATAGCTATCTATATAAATAATAATTATATATAATAATTTTCTTATATGTAAGAAAAATAAGAGAAACTAATGTTATATATAATGTTATATGTTATACACACATATTTTTTTTCTTTTTCCTAAATTCTTTTTTTAAAAGCTTTATAGCTATCTATATATATATAATAATTTTCTTGTGTATAATAAAAATAAGAAAACAATTATGTGTAAGATATGTGTATTTATTATGTGTAAGAAAAATAAGAAAATCTAATGTTATATATATATTTACAAATATTTCTTTTCTTCTCTCTAAATTCTTTTTTTGAAAGCCTTATAGCTATCTATATAGATAATAATTATATATAACAATTTTCTTATGTGTAAGAAAAATAAGAAAAACTAATGTTATATATAATGTTATATGTTATACACACATATTTTTTTTCTTTTTCCTAAATTCTTTTTTTAAAAGCTTTATAGCTATCTATATATATATAATAATTTTCTTGTGTATAATAAAAATAAGAAAAAGCAAAATAATATACATAAGGCATTTAAGAAACGAATTGATCAATTTCATTTAGAATTATTATAATTGGTGTTATTATAATTTATTATGTATATATATTATGTGTATATATTATAGCTATACATATATGATATATAAGGCGTTTAAGGAAAGAATCTATCAGTTTCATTTTGAGCTTACAGTGAGGCTAAAATACTTGCCAGCAGAGGTTCGTTGTATCTTTTGCATTTTTTAATTTCCTCGTTTATAATTAATATACTGCGAACGTTTGTGTATTTGTGGAAAATTCGGAAGTGCAAAAAGAAAGGAGCATAATACAAAGATATCCAAGCAATGGGGGATGCGATGTTTGTTATTGTATATTTAACATTTGACTGATACGACGACAAATCGAATGTTCAGTTACATCCACGAAGCTTGGAACGTAAAACACCGGGTCTGGGAGCCTGTCAATCTCTCCCTTTGACATTTTGAAATGAGCAGAGACGACAATAGTACGCAGCTATAAAAGCAGGAAAAAATAAGGTGGAGATGAGGTGGACGATAAAAATGATACAGCTGTGCCTACAAAATTGAACATGTACGATATATTTAAATATAAATTGTACATTTCGGGGAGAAATTATATGCTGCAGGACAAATTGTTCAGGTTAAAAAAGAATCAGCAAATGAAGTGGTTGTTTTCGACGATGTTGCATTATCGTTTAAAACAAATTTAATATATGTAACAATTATTAAAAATATCAGTCTTTCATACGGAACATTTAACGCTGTGCGCATAGAGGTTGTCGTAATCTATGGAATTGTAGGAGGATCGCGATACGAAGATTTATTATACGTAGAATTATAAATAATGTAGCGAGTTCAGAGCCAATATTTCGCGTTTCATTATGCGCAGCGTACGGTACTTGGCGCGGATCATTTTATTATGTGCGTTGCACGAAACATTTTAAAATTTCATCGCCACTGCAATGAAACGCGACTATCGGGATTACATTGATAATTGAAACGAGTCTGGAAATTTATACGGAAGCTGTGATATTGAAATAACGATAAAATAAAGTCTTCTTATTTTAACGTCGCCTTGTGTCTCTCCCTCTAAAAAAAAAAAGGAATTTTTAGATAAAACAGCCAAAACTAGGAAATTGATAAAAGTCTGGTCCAAAGACGTAATTGAAGAGTGCTTGCAGAGAAAACTGTAAGCTTTTGCAGAAACAAGCTTTTCCAGAGGAAAAGAAACCTTATGCATCAGTGTAACCTAAATTCGTGAAAAAGAAAAATCTGTTTGCATGTGGTATTCCTCGGTTGTAAAGAAAACTCAATGTTCCATTCATTTAGACAGATGGCAAGGACAAGAGAAAAAAACGCTTAACTAATCTTTCTTGGTATTTATTTTTTTCTTCCATAGAGACGACGTTGCGACAAATTTTTCTTATTATTATCAATAACACTTTCTTAATTGCACATGTTACTCAAATTTTTAATTCTGGCGCCTGCGGTGTTTTCCGCAATTTAATTCCGTAAATTTTCTGCCCATTAGACGTGTACAAGATTGTATGTACATATTTGCATAATTATCGACGCAGGCGACAATATTTCAATGTTTTGGATGTTTCAATACTCCGACAAGCGATATTTTGAAACTTACATGGAACGTCAAACAGAAGAAGAATTTTAACGCGCGATTAATTTACAACGTACAATTTACAGCGAATGTTAAAACTGCTTCTCTGTAAAAATGGAAAACCTAATTTATCCTTCCCTTCCGCTGTGCTCGTTCAATTCAGCCAATACCGTGATAAATGTTGCTTTCAAAGGCGGAACACTTATATCGCGTCTGACCTATAAGCCACTCGTACTACTGATAACCGACACAAAAGAAGATCGTTGAACGCCAAAAGCGTTATTACAACTACGATCTATATATATATGTCGGATTCACATTATAGTTAGAGTTGGGGTTAGGGGCGCGAAACGAGTCTTCGTCGTGATTAGACATTGTTGTTAAGCAATAGAGAAGATGTTGACTAGCGCAAATATGATTATTACAGATTTCGACAAGCAACCGTGATAATTAGATACTCGCGACGCTAATCACAATGATCATGGGTTCCATAACGA
>JACXIM010000063.1:535635-558065 GCA_014737505.1 Bombus sibiricus | reverse complement strand
TTGACCGCGGCTACGTTGACGACTGATTGTCGCCTCGAGCCCAAGCTCATTGTTACAAATCTCGAATAAACACAATCGGATTGAATGACAATTGTTTAATTATGGTTATGATAAAATCTGGATTACAATATTGCGGGATTTTCCCCAAGTTCCGAAGAGAGGCTCCGGTGTTCTTTCATCTCCGACATAT
The DNA here is from genome assembly GCA_014737505.1 of Bombus sibiricus. Classification (NCBI taxonomy): domain Eukaryota; kingdom Metazoa; phylum Arthropoda; class Insecta; order Hymenoptera; family Apidae; genus Bombus; species Bombus sibiricus. The sequence goes on along the minus strand of JACXIM010000063.1, from coordinate 557,875 downwards.
ATATATATAATCCAAATGAAGATTCGTTAAACGCCCCTAACCTCAATGATTGAGGTTATTGTATAACAACAATGGCTAATCCAAATAAAGATTCGTTAAACGCCCCTAGGTTAGGATTAGCCATTGTTGTTATACAATATAGATGATAGTTAACACTAGAACTACCGATAGTTAACACGAAGCTATTTCTACCAAAACCAGTGAAAATGACTGGTCTTTAAAAAATACCTGATAATAAAATATTTCTATATTTATTGATTTATTACTTCCTTACAGAAGCAATTCCATGTTATGTAGTCCATTTTTGCTATTATTAATCCATCTGGGGCAATGATCCCTAAACGAGGGTTGGCACATTTATAAAATTGTAGAACCAGTCGTTTTGACTGGTGCGGTATTTCTAGCATTAGATCCGAAATTTTCCTGATAACTGATATCGTCATATGGAATGATACGCGGTAAAAATTTGAAAAACGTGTGGCAAGTTGTAGAAAACGAAGAAACTGGTTAATTGGGGTTCGATAAACAGAGTACAGGACTCCTGTACACTTTGACAAGTACCAGCCATTTTCACTGCTATTGGTATAAGTAGCCTTGATACAAAATTATTTTCAGTTTGAATACATAAAAAACAAGATAAAATTCATTATATTATTCCTTTAGTTATCGTTTCGAAAGTCATTGCATCATTGTGGAAAAAAATATAACACGAAGTAGGAACTTTAAAATAAAATTGTAAAACCGGTCAATTTGACTGCTGTGGTAGTTCCAGTGTTAATGGTACGAATATGATTGTTACAGAATTTGACAAATAACCGTGGCGATTGATTAATCTTTAATAATTCTTAGGTCAACGGGATAGCAAGTGCGCTTTCTTCCAAAGTCTAAGTGGAACTCAACTTACTTGCCCACAATTTAAGTGGGACTCCTCATGTACTTTTCTCTGTATCCCTCGGGCCAACTATATTTTGAAGCACAGCTATACAACTACTCCATACCTCTGTTAGGTAAAAACGTCCATTCCGTGACCGTGGCCATTTAGCGACCAGATGTCACTTCGAGCCCAATCCTACTGTCATAAGCCTCAAGGGTGAACATACTCGGATTAAATCATAAACAACCACTTCTAAGTTTTATTATTGTTGAGAATGTTGGATCTTAATAGCCGAAATAATAGTATAGGAACATTAAATTTACACTTAGAATTTATATTAGAATAATTATATATTTATTTGATAAGCGATTGCAAAGATATTCATCGATACACATTTGCACGCGTCTCAGCGCTTTCTTCCATACCCGACTGTTAACCGACTGAACAGTTCACATTCATTTGTTTTCGAGACGCACACACATACTTCCACACACTGATATTCACATACAAGTATTACTACAACGCATCTAACCTACTCTAGCACATAAAATTATACATATCTCAATAATTATCTAAGCACAGCTATAATAAAAAGTCTAGACCAAAGCATTGTGGATTTTCCTAAAAATTCCAAAGGAAAGTCCCCGATGTTCTTTCATCTCCGACATATATACACACACACCTACACATCATGAACCAGTTGTTCAGAAAAGACGAGAAGGAAACGAACAAATTTCCCATTAAATGCAATTACCATCGTCATCGAAGGTCGACTTGCTTGATGGAGGTGAGCGCGAACGCGTGCCACATCCTTCTTTCTTAATTTTCTGAAAATCCGCTGTAATTTTGCCCGACCGCTGGCCCCAACCACTGTCGTGCTCAGCTCTTAACCTGGTCTGATATAACCGAGAAATAAATGGAAGCAGAGTGGCGCGATTATCAAGCCGCGATGCAGATGAGGTGGGACGCGAATGGCGGCGACACGCCAGCCCGGAAAAAGCGGAAAATAGTTGCTGTCGAAGCCACGTGACAGCAGGGCATATCAATGACTGGTCCTTTCGATTTCTCATTTCCTGCGGGTCGTCAGACCGATCGATGACTGCGAGCAACGTCGCTGCTGTGTATCGCGCACGTGAGATGCGTTGCGAAGATTTTTTTGTTTTTTATTTGGTAGACTTTTTACAATCAATTGCCATTGAGAATTATAAGTAAATTATTTTGGCGTGGTACTGTAACATTGCGAAGATGTTGCAAGAGTTTGTGAGGATATAACACGATGATATCACGCGTACACAGTGGAAATGACACGCGTTATGTTTAACGTTACAATGTCGAGAATTTGAACGTTCACGCGTGTATATGAAACAGCGAAGAATTTTATATTTCGTGGACGATGATCGATCGAACGTGATATGAGTTTCACCGGCAAATCGGCTAAACCTGTGCGAGTGATACACATTGCATGATTTGGCTTGCTCGTGATAGATCGCGTTCAAACAGCGTACGATCTTCTTGTGTAGACTTTAGACAATTTTCTTTTTTCGTTTTATGTTACGACGATCAGGTTTTCTTTAAAGAAATCGATACAATCAGAATAGGAAATAGTATTAGGTTGTCCGAAAAGTTTCTTTCGTTTCATAAGATGATAATAGATGAACAAGAATTTTTGTTTTATATTTTATTGAATTAGGTATGCTGCATTTCGTTCTATTTTTATTATTACGTTCCTGCATAATTCAATAAACTAATATAAAACAAAAAACATTGTACGTTTATTATTGCCTTATAAAACGAAAGAAACTTTCCGGACAACCTAATAGGATTACTGGGGAAATTTACTGGAATCTAGGACTAGAATTGACTATAGGACCTTTCAAAACTTTCCAATGTGATCTGTTGCAGATTAGTTTCACGCGTACAAGTGTTTGAAAAGATAGTAAGTTACAAAGACAGATTTGATATCAGAATGAAAATTGAAGCAGAAAATATTTGCAATTTCGTTTCTAAACAATGCAACAATAATAAACGTGTTCTTTACGTGTATCGATTTAACAATCGTATTATTACATTTACAATTAAATATTTATTGAACTATATTTTTTATTAGTAGTATAAAATATTGTATATTTATTTATTTAATAATATCTTTAGTATATTCAATAAGTTGAATAAATTTTGTTGAAATATACAATCACTTTATTATATTTTTAGAGGTTAGGTTAAAATATTTAGTTAGGTTAGGTTAAAGTATACAATTTTTCTAACATTTCGATTACGATTTAGGTTATGATCTGTTTCTATTTGTTGCCTTGGCAACTAAATGATTGCGAATTTTGTCAATTCCACCTAATGACAAAATCAGCAATCATTTAGTTGCCAAGCCAATACTGTAAGATTTTTGGCTGTAGGTTTTTGCCTGATTAATTACGGAGCAGCTGTTGAAATTCATAAGAACAAGAACGACTGAAATATTGTATGATTTATCTGGAAGATTGCCCATCGTTACTTTCATATAAATGGTCCGCGAGTTTGATTTAATTAATAACGATGACGCGGTATGTAATATCCATCGCGGTTGCGAGGTGTGTTGTGGCTATCCCATCGATTCAAATTAATTCTGTTAATGGCTGTTCGTACAGTTAGCGATCCTTCGCTATTGATTTGCACGGAACCGGCAAACAACTTCTTCTCCAACAGTTCTACTTGCAATTCTTATTTGATATCATATACATAAAGCGATTCTTTCATTGGTTATTCTACAACAATTTTCATTTTCTCTTTTCTAATTCGTCTTTTTTCTTTAACACGTTCACTGCCAGACGAATTTTCCATGGTTTGCCCAATTATGTTGAAATATTATTTGCAGCAAATAAAATGAGTTCTAAAATCGTGCTTGAAGCATTTTTCGTCGCGGGGGTCACCGGTGACCCCCGCGGCGTTGTAGACAATTATTACGATTGTCCTTTTTTTTATAATTATGTACTTTTAATATCTGCTGCGTCGCCGGTCACCGGTGGCCCCCACGGCGCGATAGCCAAATCGAGTGCCGGTCACCGGTGACCCCCATGGCAGTCAACGTGTTGATATAATGCTATATTATAATTAAGTAAATTAAGTGATTGCGGATTTTATCATTAGGTGGCAGTGACAAAATCCGCAATCATTTAGTTGCCAACCGAATATTTATCACGAACTAACAGAACAGGAAATATCCTGGAAAAATAAGAAAGAGGAGAGTTTCGCGAACGAGGAGGTCGTTCCACCATCGTTCGAAATTCAATAATTACGGCCGGATAGCCAGGAGAATTCGTAGAAATTGGTGGAAGCGAAGATACGTCGCGGTGGACGCGATCGATCGCCACTTTATTAGTTTTCAATGGCGCGACGAGCAGCAAAGAAAGGGCGAAAGAGAAACGAACAGGTCTATAATAATATCGCGCTCGACCGTGCATCCTAAAAATGCAGCCTAAGGAATTGCGCGGTCTGTCGAACTGCGAAATGAACCGAGACACTTCATTCCCCTTTCTACCGTATCGTCGTTCGAGAAGGAAAAACTTAAGGAGCCAATACGGTTCGTGGCTGGGCCGGTTTTATCAATAAAAATATTCGCATTTCTCTTTGCCCGCGAAATTGATACTGCAGGCCGCTTCGCTCTATTTCTTCGCGATATTCCTTTTTTCCCTTCGACTCGCTCGGTTTTGATCGGCTTTCCGTTATTTCCTCGTTCGAAGTCTTCCTTGTGCTAGAAACGTATACGACGCGAGTTTTATCTTTCGATTTGCAAGTCGTCCGATTGATTATGAAACGTAGAATTTACAGATTTGGTAGAAATTGCGCAAGTCACATGTATCTTTTGCTATATTTTTTTTATGCTAGAATGTTTTGCAACAGCAGCAAATTTTGTCCATTTATCCATGAAAATTATTTAAAAGTAACATGGAACGTGAGCAGAAGTCGATGATCTCTGTCGTTTTTCAGAATTTCGTTCAGCGTTCGATGTATCTTATTGTTAAACTGTTCGAATAACGAGGATTACAGTGATATGCAGGTTCTCCGGAAATTAATTGTTCGTTACATCGTGATGTGTCATTTCGAAGCGTAGATGTGACTGTTTGCTATTTGTTAGCCAGGCTTTTGTCCTCGTCGTTCGTTTCCTCGTTTCCTATCAGAATTATGTCGTAATTAAATGACTGTTTTATTTTTTAATTTTATTCCTGCAGTTTATACTACAATTAACCAAGTTGTAATTTAAACAACAAATTGTAACTATTTTTTACTTATGACGAGTATACTCGTCAAATTAAATGACTGTCTTATTTTCGAATTTTATTCCTGCAGTTTATACTACAATTAACCAAGTTGTAATTTGAACAACAAATTGTAACTACTTTTTACTTATGACGAGTATACTCGTCAAATTAAATGACTGTCTTATTTTTTAATTTTATTCCTGCAATTTATACTACAATTACCAAACTGCAATTTAAACAACAAATTGTAACTATTTTTTACTTATGACGAGTATACTCGTCAAATTAAATGATTGTCTTATTTCTGAATTTTATTCCTGCGATTTACTACAATTACCAAGTTGCAATTTAAACAACAAATTGTAACTATTTTTTACTTATGACGAGTATACTCGTCAAATTAAATGACTGTCTTATTTTCGAATTTTATTCCTGCAGTTTATACTACAATCAACCAAGTTGTAATTTAAATAACAAATTGTAACTAATTTTTACGCATGACGAGTATACTCGTCAAATTAAATGACTGTCTTATTTTCGAATTTTATTCCTGCAATTTATACTACAATTATCAAGTTGCACTTCAAACAGCAAGTTGCAACTACTTTTTACTCATGATGAGTATACTCGTCAAACACAGAGTACGTGTTTGTTACAACATAGAATTAAGTCGTAATTAAATGACTGTCTTATTTCTGAATTTTATTCCTGCGATTTACTACAATTACCAAGTTGCAACTTAAACAACAAATTATAACTACTTTTTACTTATGACGAGTATACTCGTCAAAAACAGCAAACTGTTTAAAACAGCGTTCCTTTTGCCACTCGGCGACTCAGCTCGCTCGTTCAATTTCTAATTCAACCTCGCCTTTAATCAATCTTAATTCGATCTCGGTCGAATGGAATCCGAAGGCGATAGAACACGTTCGACAGAAGTCGGTGAGAAAATTTCCTTCGCGCGTCTTTTTCCTCCAACGCATTCTTATTCCGCGGGGTGCGCGCGATAACGAGTCCGTGGCCACGAGGCCGCGACTTTTCTCCTCGAATCTCGACCCAGTTTCCCACTTACAAAGGACCGTCACGGAATATATCCTCGTTTAATTCCAGCGCGCGACGCGGCACGTCCGCGTGTGTGCCGTACGACCCGCACCGGCCATCCAGCAACCGGCAGCATCGAATCGATGAAAGTTTATAGAGACTGGCTATATAAACGACCAGCAGGCAACCGATACAGCATCCGCAGTCCCACGAACATCCCTCGAGCGTCGTTGCGTCGATCTCCTCGTCCACAGTTGAGGACGCGCAACGTTTTTCGTTGCCGCTTCGTTTCCTCCAGCGACGACAGACTTCCTCGGTGAGTGCGTGATTCGCTTAAAATTCTGATATGGTAAACACGGAGAAAGTAAACGACCTAACCCCGCGCGGGTGTTAAAATTGAAGAATTTTGATTTTCCATTGGAAATAGATAGAAGCTTCGAAATATCAAGCTATTAATTGTATAGTTTGTTTAAAATACGTCATAGTACTTTTGAATTATTGTTTGTCGTTAAATAACTTTCTCAAGTGACACTATTTTGGAAATTGCACGCTTCTCTCTTAAACTTGTCGTGATTTGTGGCAGAGCCACGTATTGTTGTAATATTGTAAAATTTCATTTGTATTTTTTTTTTGTATCTCCTATGTAATTTGTAATTTATCAACGTCATCGCTTATGGTTTAGAGCAACGATACTTGCAAATATCGTGTGTTATTTAATTTGTTCGACACAGCAGAATTGCTTTCCTCGTTCGTCGATTAGAAATTGTTGGAAATCGTAAAAGTAGATGGTATCATCGTTACAGTTTGAACATGATTGCCCTTATAGTGAGAAGCCAGCAATTTAAAATTCACCAGTTAGGATAATGCATGCATGTGTTGGAGCAAAAACGATATTTTCAAACGAAGAGAATTTTACTAGAGAGATCGCGACCCAATTGCAGCGTAAGTGAGACGAGGCAATTTCGCGTCATCTGTTAACGAAAGCTCGTCTGATATCGACATGTTTCGCCTTGTTTAAAGGGACAATTTTCTTCAAGGTCGAATACGTGTCCAACGCAAGACTTTCCATGTACAACATACTTATGACCGTATAAATGTCGCTGTCGCGGAGAACACGAAAATAAATGGTATTTATCAGGCAACGTCGTTTTCAATTTATATCTGATGATTTAACAGTACAGAGATTTCATAGCAGACGATGTAATAGATCGGATACATTGGGAACAAACTGTTTCTCTTGAATTATTACTTCGTCAAATCCAGATGTAAATGATTCTCAGGAATTTTTCAAACGCGTCTGTGAATTAAAACACGGACCATCCATCACAACTGCGGATTAAATCAACTCGTTGAATATTTGTTTACTGGCATTCGGAAGTCACGTTGATCAATTTTGTAAATCGAAGGGTAGTGCAATGTGACAACGTTACGAACGCTGTCTCTTAGATCTGCCTTGGCGGCAGAAAAAAGTAGATGGTTCATTTAAATGGTAAATTAGAATTTGACTGTGCTTATGGTTAAATCCTTCGTTGAATTTCAACAAAATGTTAACCAGTTGGCTGTTTCTCACGAGTATACTCGTCACGAAGAAATGGGAATATTTCCCGTTACGACGAATATACTCGTCACGAAGGAATGGCAATATTTCCCGTTACGACGAATATACTCGTCACGAAGGAATGAGAATATTTCCCGTTACGACGAATATACTAGTCACGAAGGAATGGGAATATTTCCCGTTACGACGAATATACTCGTCACGAAGGAATGGGAATATTTTGCGTTACGACGAGTGTACTCGTCACGAAGGAATGGGAATATTTCCCGTTACGACGAATATACTCGTCACGAAGGAATGGGAATATTTTGCGTTACGACGAGTATACTCGTCATGAAGGAATGAGAATATTTCCCGTTACGACGAATATACTCGTCACGAAGGAATGGGAATATTTTCCGTTACGACGAGTATACTCGTCATGAAGGAATGGCAACATTTTGCGTTACGACGAGTGTACTCGTCACGAAGAAATGGGAATATTTTCCGTTACGACGAGTATACTCGTCATGAAGGAATGGCAATATTTTGCGTTACGACGAGTATACTCGACTTTTTTAGGACACGGAGAAAAGGCAGGCAGATAAGCGAAATACGTGTGCAGCGAAAGTAATAGACTATTAGAAGTAATTACAATTACAATAATTAGAAATAATAGTAATGAACGCTACCGCGAGAAGCGGAATAAACAAGCAGAAACGGAGAAAGTATGACATTTCGTGATGACATTTGTACCCATCGAGTGTACATGATGTTCTATGTAAATGTACGTGATAGATATGTATATATATATAGCTGAAGGTTACAAATCCATATTAATTATTATTGTTTGCTACTATTTGTGTCATCTACCTGTTTGATAGATCAGCCTATAAAAGTGAGTTGTTTAGAAGCGAGCCACCCCTGACGCCCCTAGTAATTCAGCATCATTTGCTAATCGACCTCTTTGACGATTAATTCGTCGCTTATTCATCAGCAATCGGACCCACAGCTCGCAGAATTTGATTAATTGGAATTAATTTCCATTTGCAAACGAAAGATTCTAAGGGGAACTCCAGAACACGGGCATGGGTATTGGATAAACAAAAACAAAGAAAAAAGGAACAAAAAATGGGAGAAAAAGGCGGCAGGAGGGAGAAAAATGACACGTGTCCGCATTTAACCGTGGAGAAATGGTAGAAACGTGCTCGAAACGTAGAAACGCAGAGGGATGATCGTCAACGATGGGGCTGACGCAGAAGGCAATTCCGCACATTCGCGGCCAGATCTATCGCTGGTTAAGTGTCGCAACATCGGTAACGGGGAATACGTTGTTAAGCCTGTGCCACACTCGTCCATACGTTCAATCCCCACGTGAAACTTTTCGCCGTAGCGGCCATGCGACCCGATACTCGATACCGCGTAATTCAATTGAAACTGTGGCTCGATCGAACGACCGGAGTTTCCTGGTTGTCGATTAAAAAAGGAAGAGAAAGAAAAAAAAAGGGCAGTCGTTGGAAGGAAAAAAATGGGCGCAGCCGTACTAACCGGTGCGATGCAGCTATCTCAACGCAAGTTACTCGAATCGTATTGTATTTGTATCGTAGACGCGCCTAATGATCGACTGGTTCTACGCGCCCTCCTTTTTTGACAGTGTGTTGCTTTCACAGAATCGTAGAATTTCACTGTGCTTATGGTTAAATCCTTCATTGAATTTGAACAAAATGTTAACCAGTTGGCTGTTTTTCACGAGTATACTCGTCACGAAGGAATGGCAGTATTTTGTGTTACGACGAGTATACTCGTCGTGCGTAAAAAGTAGTTAGAATTTGCTGTTTTAATTGCAATTTAGTAACTGTAGTAAATTGCAATGATAAAACTAAAAAATAAGACATTTATTTAAGTACAACTTAATTCTGTATTATAATAGCCACACATACTCTCTGTCTGACGAGTATACTCGTCATGCATAAAAAGTAGTTACAATTTGCTGTTTTAATTGAAATTTAGTAATTGTAATAAATTGCAGTAATAAAATTAAAAATAAATATTAATTTCGTTACAACTTAATTCTATATTGTAACAGCCACGAGTACTTTTCGTCTGACGAATATACTCGTCATGCGTAAAAAGTACTTACACTTTGCTATTCTAATTGCAATTTAGTAATTGTAGTAAATTGCAATGATAAAACTAAAAAATCTAATCAAAACTTAATTCTATATTATAACAGTCACACATATTTTCTGTCTGACGAATATACTCGTCATTGCCTACTTTTTTCGGCACACTCTACGTACACAGTTTTCAAAGAATCGCAACAGCTAACTGGTTAATTGATTAGGTGATAAATGTATTTGTTCCCATGAACAATAATTGCCGAAAGGAATTGCGCATTATTTAAGCTTCCAGAAAATTCCATAATTTTATGAAATAATTAATGACAGCAAATTAGTAGAATTCCACTTATCTGAACTTATCTGCGAACAAATAGTTCACATAACTCAAGTTTGTTGATTCCGCTTATTACTACGATTTTCCCCTCAAATGGCAGGAATTTGCCATTAAATAAATAGATTCGATCGACAGCAGCCCATTTAATCGCACGTTAATTGGAATTTCGTTTTCGTAAATGAAGTTCTACCATAATATGTTAACTATTCGAGTTAATCAAGAGCAGATTCTCTTGGATCACGCAACTTCGTATTGAAGTTTACAAGCAAATGGCAAGAACTGCGATATCTCGAATCAGTCAGCTCTACGTACATTCGTTGCTTTAGGTCGATGGTAAAACAGCCTCAAAAGGATTTCAGTGCATGTCCCTTTGCTCTCGAGAAATTAATCGAGAAACGGTGTTCTTGGTGCAGCAATTTCTTACGTTTCAAACCTTTCTCTTACAATTTCTATCCTGAAAATTGTAAAAACATGCAGCAGCGTTACAATAAATGAAATTAATCAAAAATTTGCCATAGCAAATTGTAAGAATTTCATGTCACGAAGCAACATAATGTTAACGTTAAAAGAATTTATAAAGCAGCATAGAAAAAGAAATTAATTGCTCCAAGACAAACGACCACGCACTCAAATTCTTTCCTCACTGTTTTACCGTCAACATGGACCATCAAATACACATACGGTCAACTCATTGCAGATTGGGGTTAGGTTCCCATTCTTGCCATCTGTCTGTTAGCGCCTCGTTGCCAGTACAATGTAATCTCCCTCTTTTATTCGGCCTCCACTGTTTCACTTTGCCCCAGGTCGCTTTGCGTTAGACAGTGTGCTGAAGTTTTAAGATTATACGCACAGTTTTTCTTCGAAATAAGCGACCGACCCGGTAGGTTGCTTATTACGACTCAGCTATGCTATTCTGCTCGACTCAGTTCTCGAACAGGACAAGAAACAATACATTAGAGTCGCTAGTATCGCAATGGGAAAGCTCTTACTGATATTCTACTCGTCTTTTACTAAACGACGTGGCCATGTTCTTTCGACCATATAAATTTACGATTTCTCGTTTGCTTTTCAAACGAAAGAGAAGGAACATGGCGAGAGTAGCCATGTTATTTAACAATTAAGTTAGAAAAATTTACCAAATGTTCAGCTGGACAAATTGTAAAGTACAAATTAAATAAAAAAAATTCTACTTTGTCAGGCAGCGCGTCGAATTCGAGAAGCTTGGAAATTATACTTACGCGAACGTTACTGTTATTTGAGACGATGTACTCGCGCAGCTGGAGACGATGTAGCGAGGTCGTAAAATCGGTCAGGCGTTGAAGTAAAAACATGGTTGAAGAGCGAAACACGTAAGTTGAGACATTTTAGGGGAGATAAGCGGCTCGAGCCTTGTTCAGGGCCGACCATGTCAACTCGCAACTAGTTCTTTCTTGCGGGTAGGTAGGTCGACGGTAAAGAATTCCCTGGCAACCCTGGTCACGGTATGCAAACGACCCTGAGTGCGGTTAGATCAATCGGTGTCACCGTTTAACATTTTCATTTACGACCTCGTTGTGTATATCGCTGCTAGCTATGCTGGTAGTTTCTGAGACACGTACAGACAGTGTCACGTATATTCCAACTGTACGAATTTTTTACCTACGCTTAACATTTTGCACAGTCAGAACGTTTTAGAGATGAAACGAATTTGCATACACCTCGTGGCCAATTTTCTATTTAAGAAAAGGAAAGAGGAATCTGAAGGGGAAAATGGTACAGTAACATTTGCTTTAAGTTTTTTTTTTATATCTTGGGATAGTGTGGGTACAAATCGAAACTTAAAAAATGAGTTGGTAGTACAAATGCAACTTGATAAAAGGAGAATTATTTTTGTGAAATTGAACGAAGGAGAGAAGATGGAATTTGAGGTAAACGAAAAATTGTCCATCCAGAAATGGACTATTGTCTAATTATTTAATTAATAGATTTTGCCATTTAAATGGCTAATAATGTTAACAAAAATTTTTAAGCGAGCAAAATTAATATTTTCTCGATTCGAACATTCGACGCGTACTCAGCCTTCACATTCGTCTTGGAACATCGGAAGCCTCAGCGGCCTGTCTCCGGGGCATTTTATTTTCGAGCAGTAGCTTCACAGTCGCATTCGAGTTCTCCTCTGTCCATTTTGCTTTCTTATACTTTGAAATTTCAGAAATTTCTCCGTGGGAGAAGCTAGAAAAAAGATTAAACGAACGTTTTCTAATTTAATTGCGGTTGCCAGTAGATTGAACTTGCAGATAAAAAAATTTGATCTGTGGCGATCGACAGCCGATTGATCGATACTGGTCGAAACTTGGTTTTAGATCGTAATGTACGTAAAATACGAAGAAAATTGGGAAACTGTGGCTGGTAATTATATTTAAGCTCTAGAAGTTGTGATATTATGTAGGTTATATTATATTAGCCATAAATTAAGTTTAGATATACCTAATCGATAATTAGCCAAGTGCAAGTATACTTGATCAATTTTCAAATTCGATTTTCTCGAAAACTAGAATAAAAAGAATAGAATAAAATTAATAAATTTTCTAGAATAAAAAGTAGAGATTATACTGTGAATAAAGTAAAAAGAGTAACAACATAAAAAAAGGAAATAATTATATTCAGTTTACAATATTGAATTGTTAACTTTTTACTATTGAATATCTGTTTAGAATGTTGAGATAAAATAATATAAACCTATTTTATATTACCTATTCTGTGAAATACAAGTGTGAGCCACCGGTGGCACACGCCGCCTCAGAGGACAGACACGTGTGACTTATCGATGATGCACGCCGGCGTCAACGTGTTAATAAACTAGATGTAGTATACGTAATAGAACAAAATCATTTGCCTCTCTGAGTAACGGAGTATCAGCTGTGAAAAATGACTTGGAACGTTCGACATACGACGAACACGTTTAACGCGTCAGAACAGCGAAAACAATGGAAAGAACAATATGCTTGCAAAGCATGTCACACGCAATTCTTACAGTTATTTTTATTTCCATTGAAACAGAAGTGATGATGTCTAAAAAATAACTATTTATTAAAAATATTATTAAAAATAATTATTTATGTTCGTCACTGTATGTACAGCAATGGATGCTGCACGACACTCCCATAGACATTTTTCTTCATTTAAATTTTGGGCCAGACTCGTGTGAGCCACCGGTGGCACACGCCGCCTCAGGGGACAGACACGTGTGACCTATCGATGATGCACGCCGGCGTCAACGTGTTAATAAACCAGATGTAGTATACGTAATAGAACAAAATCATTTGCCTCTCTGAGTAACGGAACATCAGCTGTATGTTCGTATGTTCGTCACTGTATGTACAGCAATGGATGCTGCACTACACTCCCATAGACATTTTTCTTCTGTTGGTCCACGAGGATATACAATGTTCTACAAAGAAAGAGGAGATTGAAAAGGAAATACGAAAGACAAAGAGAAGCAATGTCGTATTGCAATATATTTTAACAAATATAATCACGTGGTCTAAAAATGTGTTATTGTTCAAGGGAATTGAACAGACGCAAGTAAAGAAGTTTATCCCTGGCCAATCTCACTGTCAGATTTATTATTCGAGGATGCTTATCAAATTCAAATACGCATCCATCTCTGACAAATCCCCTTCAAGATGTCTCGTACCTAATACCTTGTCGCAACTTATTGTTAGCTATCGCCCTTTTTCGCATTGAAACTGCCATTGAAGCTGACCTGGATCGCTGGAGATCGATTGGATCCGATCATGGAGATTTTCGGGGCATCGGCCAAGCACGAAAGAACACAGCGACTGCGTATTATCTGCGTTTCGAATATTTCAAGCGCAGCTCCTGCTCATATCATGTCGTACGCTGGAAACTTGGCGTAACTCGGTTGAAACGATAGGCGGATCAGACGATCGGAATGGTCGCGTGGTCTTCGATCGCTGGGTAAACAGCAGGAGAAAGAAACGGAAGAAGGAAGCTGAAACTTGAGAATGTAAAATTTGACAGAAAGTTGGGCGGAGTATTGCAATATCTGATCCATTTAAGTTTGTGAAAACGATGGTGGAAACTGGGTGACGCGAAATTCCCAGCCGCCATCTATCGCAACGATTGCTGGCGTGTCAGCCGACTTTTGAATCGCACGGAATACTCGAATCAATCACGTCGATTACGTCGCGAAATGTCAGCTGACCGACGACGAGACGCGCGTCACACGGCTGGTAGCCGAGTCTTATTAAAATTTGTTTCTTATCTGCATCTGCTTCCAGAGTGCTCCTCACGTGTTCTTCAGCGCTCGTGGCTCTTGTCCTTCGAAAGAACGTCCACGTTATTTCGGTTCCACGCCATCGACGATAGTTTCACGCTACGAGACAGCCAACGTTTGATCATGGAAGCATCAAAAGGTCATCGATGATACAGGCAGGTCCTATAATGAGCTCTGTATGGTGTTCAGCTTGCAAAATTAAATGGAGCCTGTACAAAGTTTGAAAAATTAACATGGAGTCTGTACAAGGTTTGAACAATTAACATGGAGCCTGTACAAAGTTTGAACAATTAACATGCAGCCTGTACAAAGTTTGAACAATTAACATGGAGCCTGTACAAAGTTTGAACAATTAACATGGAGCCTGTACAAGGTTTGAACAATTAACATGGGGCCTGTACAAGGTTTGAACAATTAACATGGAGCCTGTAGAAGGTTTGAACAATTAATATGGAGCCTGTACAAAGTTTGAACAATTAACATGGAGCCTGTACAAGGTTTGAACAATTAACATGGAGCCTGTACAAAGTTTGAACAATTAACATTGAGCCTGTACAAGGTTTGAACAATTAACATGGAGCCTGTACAAGGTTTGAACAATTAACATGGAGCCTGTACAAGGTTTGAACAATTAACATGGAGCATGTACAAGGTTTGAACAATTAACATGGAGCCTGTACAAAGTTTGAACAATTAACATGGAGCCTGTACAAAGTTTGAACAATTAACATGGAGCCTGTACAAAGTTTGAACAATTAACATTGAGCCTGTACAAAGTTTGAACAATTAACATGGAGCCTGTACAAAGTTTGAACAATTAACATGGAGCCTGTATAAAGTTTCCAAAATTAATTTCCACAAGAAAAGAAGTCAAGTGCCTCGGGTTGATATTAAATAGCAGCAGATACAAAGGAGTCTCAAGGATACATGAAGACCTTGCGAAAGGTAACCTTACTGCGTAAAGAACACAGCCCTGAAATGCTGCTTAACCCTAGCCTCTGGCTAAAACAACCTAATGTTAGGTTGTCCGAAAAGTTTCTTTCGTTTTATAAGGAACATGCACAGTGTTTTTTGTTTTATATTAGTTTATTAAATTATGAAATGGATCATACCTAAGTCAATAAAATAAAATAAAACAGAAATTGTTGTTCACCTATTATCACCTTATGAAGTGAAAGAAACTTTCTGGACGACCTAATAAAAAACCATAGTCAGAGTTAAGGACAGCAAGAAATCAGCCAAATGGAAACATGGATTGCCTTAGCAGATTAGAATTTAAAAACTGACTAGTCAGAACTATAGGTTATGTCAGCAAATGTTGCTAGTGTTTGAAGACTGACCAGTTGGAACTACTGTTAATATTAATCAGCCAATAGGACAAATGGCGTAACACGTGAAGATTAATGTTACAGAATAAGAGGGGAATATGCAAGACGTTTTATTTAAACTATTTGCTCGTGCAATGGAAGAAAGAAATGGCAAAGAATTCGTAGAATCGACGTACTGAAATATAAACAGAGAATAGAACACGTGTCAGAAGAATCTAATCGCAAGCAAAATTTTCTTCGATTGTGATAAATTTTTTGTTAAAAATCCACAACACTTGCGAGCATATAGTGGGAATTAAAAATTGTAGCAAACCAACAAAGCGTAGTATTGGAAACTACAGTGGAAGATTAAGCTACAAGCGGAAATCTGTATATACAAACTGTGGGCAATTATTAATTACTATATACGATTACGTATATTTGCGTATTTGTTATAAAAGTGAAACTTTTTATAGATTTGTCGAATAAATTTTGTTTGATCGTAATCGATAATACAGGCTGCTTAAAAAATGAACACGTATTTCATGGCACAGTGAAAATTTAGCGCTCTCCTTTCAAGGATTTATTTCCGAGAATTTTGTTTCTTGTTTTTTATTTCTTGCGTAAATTCCTCCTATTTTCATATCACATTTATTACGCAGTGGAGAAAACATTGGAGAAATATACAGTGACGTGCAAAAATACTTGAACGCTCAGGTTGCCTGAAATCGAGCTTGTCACCTGCGCTGAACGTTTCAGTAGAACAATCGCGAGTAGTCGCAGATTACTCAACTGCGTGGAAAGTAGAGAGCAGCAGGAAGAAAAATTGCAACAAGCCACATCTGATATGTTCGGATATTTGACTGACCGATATTCCGCCATTCTCGCCACGGGAAGCTTTTGTGCTTTTGGAGACTCAATTAACACACATTAATGTCAATAATATTAACAAAGTTTCAATAATGTACACAATCGTCGCCAGTTTTTCAATTTTTTCGTCTAAGGTTCTTAGCATAAAAACGTCACCGAAACAACGTCTCGAGCGATTTCAATTTCGTGTCTCGTGTTACACGTTGTATACGTTGAAAAGTAGACCACAAGTTGTAATACACTGGCGTATCATATTACACTCTGTCGGTCTCATATTTCACGCACGTTATCGACTGAGATCTACAGATCTTAGCGACGTTTTTACCGATCAGGCAAAAATAGCTCGTGAAACGAAAGTAACGCGCGAGTAAGAGAAGATACGAAATAATTCTGAAGCGGTTCGAATTGGCTACGCTGCCTTCCGCAACAACGAGGCTTCCTTCCCTGTGATATCGAAACTTCGATTTGTACGTGGCTGGACGCCATTGAAGAAGTGATTCACCAGCTTACGATGGTATCCTCCGTTAATAGAGGCTGGCCACGGTGAACTTTTGATGTATGTAAATGGATGAATAATGGCCAGGTGAATATGTAGATTGTAGGATGACAGATCGAGAACTTGCTTGCATCCACTTTAATGATTTATGGCCGGCCATTATCCCGAGACTTTGTCTTGCTTCATTTCTTCGCCGACGCTAATCACGAGATCTTGTGCAAGTTTTTCGTCGCCGCTGACAATCAATTCCAATTAACTTTCGGCAGAAGAGAGGTGTATGGAAAATTCTACGCTGAAAAATATAGGATGATCTGGATTATTCATGTTTAGCGAAATTTCAATGCGGTAGCAGAGATGTTTTTAGCATTGAAGGAAAATCATTGGCAGATGAACAAATGCAAATGTTTGTATGTATATATATATATAATATTGTATATTAAACGTAGATATTGTCACCTTTTCGAAGATTTATTTTGACATATAATTTTAATGTACAAATACATAAATTTTGAAATGCAATATACATGTTTAATAATGCTGTTTAGTAAGCAGGTGTGTAATGTTAATCGTTGTTGTGTATTCGTGTAAAGTATAAAAAGATAGGAATTGTTTGGTATTCGGTTGTCCGGAAAGTTTCTTTCGTTTTTGTGAGGAAATAATAGACGCACAATGTTTTTTGTTTTATATTATCTTCTCGAATTACGTACGATCCATTTTCTTCTGTTCAGATAAACACATTTCACAGACTTGGTTTCACGTTTGTATGGAGATGTAAAGAAAGACACTTTTCGGATAACCTAATACTTTGTAGCGCATCGAGTTGGTACAAATACGACGAAAGTTACTTCTCATATTTCGGCGCATTTTGAAGTCGATATTTTTTGGGGAGTGGGTGGGGAAGGGAGGGGATTTTTATTAAACTTTAAAATCTTCAAATTCGCAAATATCCAGATTTTCAAATTTATTGATATTTAAATTTTCAAACACTCTGATCTCCGGATTTTCGAGTTTACTAATTGTCAATTTCTCAAATCTCTGAATTGTTGATGTCGTCAAGTTTTTAACCAGGTCACTCGTTAACTCGAAACTTCTACATATAATCACGAAATTAATAGATAACGAAGGAGTAGACGTTTTTAGTCTTTGCAACGATAAAATGAACGTACGACGTTAGTTATTTTGATAAAACCGGAGCGTGGTATTAATAAATAAAGGATTAATAATAATTTAGTATACTTTTCTTTCGTTGTCAAATTAGAATTACCCAGACTAATATTGGACATTTCTACTTAAAGCTTGCACAGAATATTAAAATAACATTCTCATTATATTAGACAAGATAATCCATTCTAATTTATTCATACAATAAAAATGTTAAATTGTGACATTTAATACATTTTGCGTAAATACAGTTACGATATTTAATTCGATATTCAACGAATTCAATGTACCTCATTTATTGTTAGTTTAAGAAAAGATTCTGACGTCAACGTTAATAATTGAGGAAGTTTTCTGAAACAGGTATCTGCATTATCATTGTAATAAATTTATTGCAAATATATAAACAAGTATATTTTCTTAGTTGGGTTATTATGAAATTTTTATTTATTTTCTTTAACATTAATAATTGAGAAATTTTTCTGAAACAGGTATCTGCATTATCATCGTAATAAATTTATTGCAAATATATAAACAAGTATATTTTCTTAGTTGGGTTATTATGAAATTTTTATTTATTTTCTAAATGTGAAAGAACAAAGCTCTTTTAATATTAAAAGACTGAAATTAGAAATTCCACTTTTTCCCCTAGAAATCTGAATTGTAATAATTTTCAAGTATTTGATTGAATTTAATTACCGTTCATTACCAGATAATCAATTATACGCGATATCGTGCAACAGGAAAATACAAAAATAATGAAAGATACTGAAATTTCAGTTTTCTAAAAGTGAGGGTTGGCAACTAAGTGATTGCGGATTTTTTCATTAGGTGGTATTGCCAGGATCCGCAATCACTTAGTTGCCAACCCATACACAGCTTGAGCATGTACAAATTCAAATAGCTACAATTATGTATATAATTATGCATAATTGTATAATATCGTAAATATAACAAAAGGAAGTCCTTTTCAATATCAAAATACTAAAATTCCAAATTCCATGTTGTCGCAGAATTGCCAATTACATAATCCTACGCGATATCGTTTCACAGAGAAAGACAAGTATTCTACAAAATACTGAAATATCAGTTTCCTAGAAGTACACAGCTGAAACAAATTCAAATAGAAAGATCCTGACGTCAACATCAATAATTGAGAAATTTTTCTGAAACAGGTATCTGCATTATCATTGTAATAAATTTATTGCAAATATATAAACAAGTATATTTCCTTAGTTGGGTTATTATGAAATTTTTATTTATTTTCTAAATGTGAAAGAACAAAGCTCTTTTAATATTAAAAGACTGAAATTAGAAATTCCACTTTTTCCCCTAGAAATCTGAATTATCCTGACGATATCACAATAACTGTAATTTCACTGTTATCTCTAACTAATCAACATTGATTTAATTGAAAAATTATAAGTTACAAGCAATTGATTGAATTTAATTACCGTTCATTGCCACTTACTCAACGTGCAACGCAAAAAATACTGAAATGTCAGTTTTCTAAAAGTATTGGGTTGGCAACTAAGTGACTGCGGATCTTGTCAATACCACCTAATGACAACATCCGCAATCACTTAGTTGCCAACTCAATACACAGTTCGAACATGTACAAATTCAAATAGATATAATTACATACATAATTATGTATAATTTCGTAATTTATATGTGACGGCACTCGACAAGCAAATACCACTACTCGACACTAACTAGAGTCGGACGACGGCGGCGCAGTGGTTAGCGCCTTAAGTTACAAACGTTCGGAACCCGGGTTCGAATCCCGGCGACCGTAGTCCGATTTTTCTTCCACGATTCTTAAATGAGAATTAAAACAGCAGTACCCCAGCAGCGACTCTACACTTATTACACTTACTACAACACTTACACCTCATATATAATAAATTGTATAATATCGTAAATATAACAAAAGGAGAGGAAGTCCTTCTCAATATCAAAATACTAAAATTCCAAGTTGCATGTTGTCGCAGAAATGTCGATCTTCGTAACGAAATTACAACAACTGTAATTTCAACCGTGACGTATTTACGTTCCTTGCCAATTACATAATCTTACGCGATATCGTTTCACAGTGAAAGACAAGTATTCTACAAAGTACTGAAATATCAGTTTCCTAGAAGTATACGCAGCTGAAACAAATTCAAATGTGTATAATTAAATCGCGTCTCGGGTTTCGTTGAATTCAGTTGCAACTCCTGCAGCCACTGGAAACGCGAAGAAAAGGGAGGAAGAGGACATCGAAAGGGAGCTTTCCGGCTCAAATTTCGAAAAGCAACATAATATTGCGGCCACGGATACGTACGCATATTTCGTTATACGTGTGCATGTTAATACACAAACGTATACACACAGACGATAGATAACGATGCGTGTGTAGGAATATGCGCGGCCAGTGTGTGCTACTTTTAAAGCGAACAGACACGATGAGTATTACGCCAGCTTCTATATAATCCGCAATATTCACCGTGTACGACTACTCTATCGCCGAAACACTGACCATTCACTTGCACCCACGCAGACTTTTCCCACTGTGTAGATTGTTAATATTTAATACGTCTGCTACATATAATACCAAACGCGTATTTACCTCTGTGAAAAGCTTTCAGGATGGCTTTAAATACTCCGGCCAGATTTACGACGCTCTATAAGCAAATGTTTCGTCGCGAAAATTTCAATATGTCATTAATACGTGTGTGCTAACGTTTCTGCAGATTGCGAGTTTTTCAAAAATCCTAAATATCGTGCACGTACGACCAGGTCCACGTACATGTTCCGCCGATTATGCGTTACAGTTTCTGCTGCAAGCTCTGGTTTCTCTGTACTTGCAGGGGAATCCCGGTGACTGAGACACGCGAATTTTCATGAAACTTTGCACAATTATCGGTGAAACCTAGTTAAGAATTTCACGATAATTTGTTTTTTGCTTTGAGGAAAAATTTTATCTCTTTTATCTCTTTTGATGTAAATGATAAAAGCTACCAAAAAGTGGTTGAGATAAAAGTTTGAGCGTGTTCAATTCTTAGAGACGAGCAAAATGTAATTCTATCGAGCTACGTAGTTAAATTTGATCGTTGTGAGTTGTATGAATAAAATGATTCATATTTCGAATTGCATTTTTACATTTGCATTCTCAGTCGACGACGAAACCTGTACGACAAAATGATGCAGCTGGATCGTAAGAGTTAGATACAAAGATTTGTCTCCCTTAGCAAACATGTACAAATAACAGTTATACATATTGCAGGTATTTTGTATAGCGTGTCGCGAACAGTTAGCGAGACTTATATTTTTTTTTTTTTATTAACGTGGAGGAAATCCGCACGGACACCAGGCCGCTTTTGGGGAAAGCGGCGTGGTAGTGCCGGACTCCAACCGACTAAAACCTCCACGACGACCGTCTCGGCTGCGATCGAGAGGGGCCCGGGAACCGGTGCGACGACACACCGGGCCCCCCTCCGCGCACAATACATCGCCCAATGGAGCGGTGTGCGGCCATGTCACACCGCGCCTGGTCTCCAGAGCCGCCGTGCCAGGCAGTCCGGTTCCCCTACCGGACCGCTTGGCGGCCCCGGGCGCTCAGTTGCCAGCGCCTAAATTTGAACCACTCCGGGGGGCGCACCGGACCCAGCGCGCCGCGAGACGCCCGCGTCTCCCGCCGCGCCCCCGCCGCCTAATTCTTTCGGGGTGAGAGCTCCGCACCCTCACCCTCTCCGCAGCCTCCTTCCGAAGCATAACCCGCTCGCAGAAGGAGGTCACGGCCCTCCTCCCTCTCTCACTCGCCAACAGAGTCGCGAGGATCGCCGACGGCGAGAGATCCCACCCGATTTCCGCGATGAGGTCGTGGCGCGGCAGCGCCCACGCCGGGCAGTGCTCCAGAGTGTGCTGCGCCGAGTCCACGCTCGCATCGCAGTGGTGGCAACGCGCGGTCGCCACTTTCCCGATTCGGTGCA
>JACXIM010000063.1:505596-535009 GCA_014737505.1 Bombus sibiricus | reverse complement strand
CGTGCCTCTTTCGCCAGACGCATGAGCGCGTCCGGGAGCCTGGCGGCTCACCCCCGGACGGCCACGGTTGTTCGATGACGACGCAGCGGGGCCCGCTTTACAACCTGCGGCTGCGCCGGTACTGGGGTATCCCTCCCCTGCACCGTAAACGATTTCTTGTTTCATTTCGTTATTCATGCTTCTTTTGTTTATATCGCCGGTCGTCAATAAGGGTTCCCATCCTGGTGCCACTCACTCTTTCGCACCCTACACCGGTCAAGGCCGGTGCAGGGTGACGGGGGGCCCCACAAGAAGGTGAGGTGAGTGGTCTTGGCCGGTACGGGTCCACCAACTTCTCCGAAGTTCTCCGCACCGGATCGGCAAACTGTCGGGCGCCAAGGGTGCCGACCAGCCACCACCCGGCTATAGGAGAACATCAGATTCATCGGGGTTTCCCAGGGCGTGGTCCTACGCCCTGGGAACCCGCACCCTCCTCGTGCCCCCCAGCGAGACTTATATTGGGCTGCCAACTAAGTGATTGCGGGTTTGTCAATACTACCCAATGACAAAGTCCGCAGTCACTTAGTTGCCCACGAAAACCATGGAAATAGTTGCTGGGAGAAAGCGTCCTTTCAGACTTCTTTCCCGAGTCGTGAATTTTTCTAATTATAAACATTCTATTTTACACTGGAAATATTTATTGGGTTGGCAACTAACTGACTGTAGATACGAAAACCATGAAAACGGTTGCTGCGAAAAAGCGTCCTTTCAGACTTTTTTCCGAGTCGTGAATTTTTCTAATTATAAACATTACATTTTACACTGAAAATGTCTATTGGTTTGGAAACTAAGTGATTGCGTATCTGGACAATACCACCTAATGATAAAATCCGCAATCACTTAGTTGCCAGTCGATCTTAGACACGAAAACGATGAAAACGGTTGCTGCGAAAAAGCAACCTTTCAGACTTCTTTCGCAAGTCGTGAATTTTTCTAATTATAAACATTCTATTTTACACTGGAAATATTTATTGAGTTGGCAACTAAGTGATTGTAGACACGAAAACGATGAAAACGGTTGCTGCGAAACAGCGTCCTTTCAGACTTCTTTCCCGAGTCGTGAATTTTTCTAATTATAAACATTACATTTTACACTGAAAATGTCTATTGGCTTGGAAACTAAGTGATTGTAGACACGAAAACCATGAAAACGGTTGCTGCGAAAAAGCAACCTTTCAGACTTCTTTCGCAAGTCGTGAATTTTTTTAGTTAAAACATTTTATTTTACACTGAAAATGTCTATTGGCTTGGAAACTAAGTGATTGCTGATTTTGACATTAGTTTCTATTGACAAACCCCGCAATCACTTAGTTGCCCAATAGACCAGTCTGCGAGGCAACCTGTGAACTTTTCGTAAAATTTCCTCCGTAAGACGTTGCGATTATCCTCGCGGAGGAATTTCCCTGTGCCTTCCTGCTCGTCCTTGGTTCAACTGGATTGCGGAAATTAGATTAACGAAGCGGCTAGCCGCACACCGGCATCGTCTGATTATTTCCAATGACAAATGAGCCGCAGAGGCCTGCCGTTGTGGAAATTCAGGTGGATACACTCTACCGCTGATAGTGTGACCGCGACACCATTGCTGGATGCTCGGGTGTTCACGTGCGAATAAAGACGATGCCACATCTCGTACCCACATATATTTCGTTTTAGAACCGCAACCATAGTAAGGTATTACGGACGTGATGCATTATGAGCGCGGAACAGTCCGAAACTAGAACAATATTTCCTGGATAAATTTTGCCTGAAATACGAGGTCACGAAGCAGCGAAAGAAGATGCTAGTTGAAACTGTTGGAACTTGCTACTCGCTGCCACGGTCCACACGAATAACACTACGAGGTTGATTTAGTGTATTTATACTATCGGCCGAAAGCATGAAACGCAACCATCCACTTGGTTATTTTTCCACGTAGTATAATTTAATTCATTAGAAAATTAAAGAGGAAAGAACGTATGACGGTTTTATTTTACGTTGTGCTATTTTTGCCGCTAGATTTTATTTTGGCAATTCGACCTTCGTAGAATTGATTTTTCGAATTGAGATTCGAAAATACACGTACCTGATCGCTTGGAATTGGATTTTTCATAAACAGCTCTGTCATGAGATATTCAAATCGTCATTGAGATGATCATTCGTCCATGATCCTTAGAAAACATGTGATTGACCGTAAGATTTCGATGTTGAGTAATTTAATAAAAATGAGATATTTCGACAATTTGCTGCATGGGCGAGAAAAATAAAATAAAAATAAAAGTTTGTAATAAAAAATAACGATTAGTGAAAGGCATAATTAATCTGTCTGATGTGAAGAAGTGAAGTACTAAATATGTGAGCATCATTCAATTTTCTCGATAGTTGTAGGTGAAAATGAAGTCCTTGCGTAGAAAAATATTTCGAGCAATTTATTTCTGATTTGCAATTCGATTTACGTTGGAATCCTCTTGTAAACTGCGATATTAATTAACCAGTTTAACTGTTGCAATAGCAACAGTTAAAAAGCGTATACCTACAATATGTGGCATTGTTTACATTGTACACATTTTTTTCATAACAGTTATTTATATTTTTTTATTTGTTCGTTTTATTTCGATTTGGTCAGCAGATGTTGAAAACATCTTCAAATTTACGAATATATTTTAACTTTCGTTAAAATTGCAATTTAAACAGCAAATTGTAACTACTTTTTACGCACGACGAGTATACTCGTCGTAACACAAAATATTGCCATTTCATCGTGACGAGTGTATTCGTCAAGAACAGCTCACCGGATAAAAACGAATAATATCGTTAAGGAAAATTGGATGTACGCAAATCGGTAGACCGTGTGACTACCGTGCAACATAAATCGCAGGAGATTTAGCGCTGCTTGGTCAGACGTCCCATCGCATTACACGGAGCCTTGCGAAGGCTACGTGTCTGTGACTGAAAAATACCTTTGTATTCGCAAATGTGAAAGGAAAATAGGGGAATAATTTCAAAGATAATTATTTAATAAAATTTCATTGTCACTTTAGCGAAGATATTCTGTACAAATTCAACGTTAGCTAGAAGTTGTTACATTGGTATAATCAAATTGTTACACTTACAAGTTGCTAATGAAAATATTACCAGAGTACATTTTCAAATGTATTTAATGCAATTGTACATTCAGTGGAAAATTATTCGAAAGTATAGAAACATAACCTAAACTCATTGTTGCAAACAACTTCGAACGACTTGAAGTAACTTCGTTGTTATTGCTCAACGACTATTCCTTACGAACGAATAGCAGGATTAACCATAAAAATGTGAAAGTTTAAATCGTAGCAACAATATCGAAAATGGAAGAGATAAAGAAAGACTAATGTGTCTTCTGTAGCGGCCCATGGCCATTGAGAAAGTTCCAGGTTTGAAGTACACGTGTTGGCCAGGTGGCCCGCGAATCCTGGAATTTACTAAAAAAGTCATGGGTCTTCGAAGAGAAAATTTATTGTTCTATCAAGGGAAACAAGGAAAAGCTCATAGTGCAGCATAGTTGTTACGCAGTCGTACAAAGTTTGTATCGATTCAATATCAACTTTGTATCACTTCTGCGTCATCAACGCTTGAGTTCGGTCTGTATCACGTTACAATCTAAAACAACACACGTTCGGCATCGAAATAAATGTTGTTCGAGTTAAGTACCGGAGATAACGTCGAACACGTGCTTACCACCTCGCTTCTAATCTCGTGCCACATAAATAAGCTGATTTCAGTTCTATAAAACGAAGTTTCAGTTTGATTAAAGAGAAAGCAAAGTAACTTGCCGTGATACTATCACAATTTTCGAATATTTTTCATTTCAACTCGTTTCCGGTACTCGCCATTTCAATATTCTTCCTTCAAAATTATACGAATGTGTTGACGAACATATATGTACATAAAATTATACTAAAATATATTATACTATACAACCCCTCAAAAATACAGTACAATAAATGTAGTATATATTTCAATTAAGCTAAATTTAATTTTTATATTTTATATATACAGAGGGTGGGAAGAGTATATATTTAGTAGTAGTAGTAGTATATATTATTATATATTTAGTAATATAGTAGTATATATTTCAATTAACCTAAATTTAATTTTTGTGTTTTTCATATACATTTAATTTTTATATTTTATATATACAGAGGGTGGGTAGAGTCACGATAAACATGGCTTTTGAACCCATAAGTTTCAGAGTTAAGTAAGTGGCGTTTAATCCATAAAAGTATCTCTCTTCCCAGTCTACAAATTTCGCTTCAGTAGCGATGATCTTTCTAGCTACATAACTACACGCATAACGATAATCCTTGTCATGTGTAGAGAATATTATTTGCCGTATTAGTTGTCTCTATCCGCTCCTCTATTTCATCTACTACAAGCAGAATATTATAGAGCAGCAGCGTCTATGCTACCTGAACCTTGCAGCGGTCTATTTAACGAAGCAGCCTTCAGTGTACGGAACTTGCGGCTATTCGGAGGTGCATGGACAGTTAACGAGGCAAGACGCTCATACGTGTGTAGTAGAATTATTTAATCGACTAGGATACACGAGATACTTTTATATATTTCATAAATATAATGAGAATTTTGCACCCATGTCTATTAACCAGTTAGCTATTTCTGACGAGTATACTCGTCACGAAGAAGTGGCAGTGGTTTGTATTACGATGAACCCTGTCAGTAATAAAATTAAAAAATAAAGAGTTCGCTTCATTACGACTTAATTCTATATTATAAGAGTTCTATATTATTCTAATATTAATATTAGTTTTAATATTATATATTATTCTATATTAATTTTCAAAATTTTCAAAAAGATCGCAACAGCTAACTGGCTAAGGATCTTCTGCCTGTTTGCATGTTTGCCACGCGCTAGCAAAATTTGTCTTCGGCTTTTTCCTACACCCTGTGCAATAAAAATACAAGCAACAAAATTTCATCGCGTATTTATCAGTTTCCTCTGCACTTACCTTCTATCGAGAAAATTAAAACGCGTGAAATACTACGCGCCACGAGTGCCAGCGATTCGTCTTGGCCGGCCAATGAAGGAAAGAACAGCGTTTGAATAAATAGCGCGTGAGTGGAGAGATACTGCAACGAAAAGAAACATGGCGGATATTTCTTCGTCGATGTTTACCCGCTCCGTGAATACATCGTCGATGAACGAGAATTTATCTAGCGGAATAATGCGGGTCGTTCGGTGAATGGCTCAAGTGTCGACAGTTCCCTATCGTTTTATCGGCTTGGCAACTAAGTGATTGCGGGTTTGTCAGTACCACCTAGTGACAAAATCCGCAATCACTTAGTTGTTAACCTAATAGTTGTCAGCTTGGCGACACTTTTGTAGTTCGCCGAAGGAATCGGCTGTGTCGTTGCCTCGTCGAAAAGTTGCATTTCTTCGCGCGTACCTGCACAAATCGTTCGGCGAAGTAATTTTCACTTTGCGAAAAAGTCGGCTCCGTGGCCGATGCGTTGCCTTCACCTCGTGTCGTATCCTGTCTACGTTCCTCGTGACACACTTCGCCCTTGGTTGTTAAATATCGAGGGCGTTTTTACGACCCAGGTAATGGCCAATGTTTGGTCGATTACGCGATTGGCTAGTGGAAAAGTTTCGGTACTCACGTTTCCAGGGATATGTGACATTTATGAGCAGCTCCGCCATCGGGTCGAGTACATTAGAGAATAGCTTTACAAATATAAATGTTTACGTACGAAGAAACTATGCTTTATATATATATATATAGGCTGAGTCTCCTAACATGGAGAGTTAATACTTTACCGACCGATAGCTGGTTAACCCGGTTTTTTGTCGCCAACGCTTACCGACCAATGGGCGATTAATCGGCTTTATATCGCCGATGCTTACCGACCGATAACCTATTAATCGGCTTTTTGTCGCCGACAATCTTTCTCATTATTTGAGCAGTAATTCATTATTTAGTACTAAGATACCTTGCTCAGTTGCGTCTCTTGCGTTGCTTTGTAAGCTGCCACAGCTTTATACAAATTTGAAAAACTTACCGTTCGCAATGAACGAAAAGAATGGTATTGGAGAGTCTAAGCCAAAACAGAGCCGGCGCCAGGGAGAATCTGCGCCTGAGATGCCGGTCGGACGTGCGTATGCTGTTGAATCGCTACCGGTCGGTAAAGTGTTAAAACAACTCGTAAGTTATTGGTTGTAGGGGAAATTGTTTTCTTTCAGAAGGGAATTCTTATCGCGATGTTTTTCACCGAAAGGATGGTATATTCGGGACAGAATATATGAATATACAGGATCTAATTATTCAAAAATACGATATTTCTGTATATCGGGATAAGATCTCATCTTTTCTACGGCAACTAAGTGATTGCGGATTTGGCCATTAGGTGGTATTGACAAAATCCGCAATCACTTAGTTGCCAGCCCAATATATATCAGGTTGTCCGGAAAGTTTCTTTCGTTGGATAAGGTGATAATAGACGAACAACAATTTCTGTTTTATATTATTTTATTGAATTAAGTATCATCCATTTCGTTCTGTTTCTATTATTATAATAATTCAATAAACTAATGTAAAACAAAAAACATTGTGCCTCTATTATTTCCTTATGAAACGAAAGAAACTTTTCGGACAACTTAATACATTTCAAAAGTTTGTTAGGTAATTTCTTGTTTTTTAAGCCGGATACTCACTGCAGGTGGGAAGCATCGAAACGATTGCAGCGTTCGGACAGAAAGCGATATTTGCTACAAGTTAAACGGTTTCCGCTGCTTTTATCATAAATGTGTGGCGATGCGAAATACCAAATGGAATAAAGTTGGAGATTTCCGATAAAGCAGTAACGACTAGCTATCCAAATAATCGTCGACAGTGGCATTTATTACGACAGTGGAAATAAATATATTTTATGTAATTGCGTGAAATTAATCGAGTCAAGTTCGTAAGTGAATCGTTTCCCAGAGGATGGAGCGCCACCATAGCGGATAGCATCGAAATCAAAAAAAAAAAAAGTCAGCCGCGTATTGTTCACCAGTTGGCTGACAATCATCGAGCAGGACCACATTTACAAACCTGCGAACGTACAGCCGTATAAATAACCGGGACACGTCGGTATTTTCTGTTTCGAAAAGCGAAAACTGACAAAATATAAGCGTCGCTCGGTATTTCCACGTATATGAATTCCCCATGTTCCTCAATTTCTTTCCACGGGGATAAAATCGACGATATCATTGCCGGTTCGTTCATTTTACGCGGAATGTCCCATACGCCGTTTATGTGAATCATTGGAACAGCAGACTAATTGCAAGTAACGAACGTTGGCGCCAAAAAACACGTCGTATAAATTCTCGTAGTTTATATTTTCTAGTTTATAGGTGGATTTTTCGTTGTGACGAAGCGACATAAAAATCTACACGATCCCATTGACAACAGTTCTGCGAATGTTAGTTCGGCTTGGCAACTAAGTGATTGCGGATTTTGCCATTAGGTCGTATTGACAAACCCCGCAATCACTTAGTTGTCAAGCCAATAGTCATCAGCTTGTTTTTTTTCCTTTTATTTAATTCTTTATATAACGGATTGATAATCCACTATAATTTATTTTTGCTCCGTGCTTCTCCTTTATCGTAGCCAGTCGTCGCCGTCGCCAGTTTCGTCCCGGGACTACCGGAGGACTCGTCAGCGAGGCTATATCCGGTAGTCCCTGCCTTAGACGCAGAGGGAGTCTCGCTAGGTGCGGTATTTGTATCATGACACCGTATATTCGACCGCTAGCGAGACAGACAGACTCGTTGTCGTCGTAGTAGCCCTCTGGTGTTGACGGTTGGTACCCGGATCGCCAGGGAGGTGTTACGACCGCGTTGATGCCCTCGACCTGTCGGCATCCTGTTGTTACCGATCCGCCACATTTACATTTACAATTTGTCCAATTTGGATGTTTGGTAGAATTTTTTAGCTGTTTGATTATCATATAGGTGACTACCCCCAGCGGGATACCATCTTCGTGTTTGTTAGGTTATATCCTTTATGAGATCTGCGGGATGTTTCCTTTCCAGTATTCTTTCTATGTTTGATGTGTTGATCGTTTCCGCAGCCAGCCAGTTCGGGTGTGTTGCTATTCTTTTTTTGTATTTTTCCGCGTATCTGCTAATTTCTTCTTTGACCGTTGGTATTCCCAGGTCCTTCCAGATGTCCTCGTTTCTAACGTACCATGGGGCGTTTACTATTGTTCTAAGAATTTTAGCTTGTATTGTCTCTATTCTGTTTATATGGCTCATTGCTGCTGTCCCCCATAGTGGTGTTCCGTACGTCCAGATTGGTTTTATGATCGTTTTGTATATTTTTCATTTATTTTCTATGCCTAATTTGGATTTTCGACTTGTTAACCAATGCATTTGTCTCCTTGTTATCTGTATTTTGTCTATTATTGATTTAGTATGCTGTTTCCATGTGAGTTGTGTATCTATGTGGAGTCCTAGATATTTGACTTGCCTTGTTTGTATTATGTGCGTGCCGTTCAGTAGGATGTTTGGTGGCATCTGTTTTCGCAGTGTGAATGTAATACGGTTGCATTTATTGGGGCTTGCTTTTATTTGTTTAACTTGCAGCCACTTTTCTATTTTTGTGATATGTTCTTGTAGTAATGTGACTGCTGTTTCTGGGTTAGTGTGCCGGACTAGTACAGCTGTGTCGTCCGCGAATGTCAGCATTTTGTGCTATTGGTAGTTGTTGGTATGTTGGCCGTGTATAGTGTGTATAGTATTGGTCCTAAGACGCTTCTTTGGGGAACCCCTGCCTTGATGTCTTTAACTTCAGAATATGTGTCCTTGATTTTTATTACGAAGGTTCTGCTGCTTAAGTAAGATTTTATTAATTGGTATGTCGTCAGCTTGGCGACACTTTTGTAATTCGCCTGTGTCGTTGCCTCGTCGAAAAGTCACATTTCTTCGCGCGTACCTCCACAAATCGTTTGCAGTTTCTGCTTTCTTTTTCTCGTTAACGTTGAAGTGGTCAACTTTGTAGAAAAATAATCCGAACGTTCGCGATAGTACGCATAATCGCGTGATAAAACACGACGCTATATTTTTTTAGGACTTTTGAAAGCTCCACTCGCCATAGTTTTATTTTATTATTTAGGATTCTTCGACTATGCATATGCTTGGAATTGACAAAACCGATGATCTTAATAGAAAAAACTGGAATACACGGCGTTGGGTATAAATTGCGGATAGTAGGAACGAGATGGGAATGAAAAGTGGTGTTTCAAGTTCGATGAGAGATTTCGTGAAACAGGTAATTGTTCGGAAGGTAACCGAGTTTGAAAAAATAAATATTGTGTTAGACCGGATAAAACAATAATGGAAGATGAATTTAATGGAAAATTCGGGTTGGCGAGTTTGCCGGTTCGTGTGTTCCAGGAGTTCGGTAAAACACGGTGAACGTGGACGAATAATAACTAGAATTTCTCGAATAATAAGCAGAATTCGTAGACTTGTACGGATTCAACGACACAACAAACCGGTACCCCGCAATTATTCCACGTGCGAGCAGCCTCATCGATCTTCGTCGTGAACAACAATAGCGCAGAAACCGGCAAATAGGTGCAAACAAATGCGTCAAGCTAAGCATGCAGCACAGACCCGAAATATCCTGTTGGACGTATAAATAATATCCTCACGTTGTGCGTTCGTAACCTGTTTTTAAAGCAGGCATTCTGTTGGCTGTGTTTCGGAAATATAGAAATTTTCAATCCAAAACGACAGCTATAAATAAGGAAAAACATAGATAGATAGATAGAGATAGAAAAATATGTAAAGAAGAAAGGATACAAAAAATTCATTGGTAATTTCAATTCTAAATGGGAATTATAAATAACATAAAAATGGATAGTTAGATAGAGATAGGAAAGTAAGTAAACAAAAAAGAAATACAGAATATTCATTGATAATTTCAATTCTAAATAGGAATTGTAAATAACATAAAAATGGATAGATAGATAGATAGAGATAGGAAAGTAAGTAAACAAAAAAGAAATACAGAATATTTATTGATAATTTCAATTCTAAATAGGAATTGTAAATAACATAAAAATGGATAGATAGATAGATAGAGATAGGAAAGTAAGTAAACAAAAAAGAAATACAGAATATTCATTGATAATTTCAATTCTAAATAGGAATTGTAAATAACATAAACATAGATAGATAGAGATAGAAAAATAAGTAAATAAGAAAGAAATGCAGAACATTCATTGATAATTTCAATTCTTATTTAGAATACAAAAAATTCATTGATATTTTCAATTCTAAATGGGAATTATAAATAACATAAACATAAATAGATAAATAAAGAAAGACAAATAAGAAAACAAAAAGTAAGTACAGAATATTCATTGATAATTTTAATTCTTATTTAGAATACAAACAATTCATTGATATCTTCAATTCTAAATGGGAATTATAAATAACATAAACATAGATAGATAAATAAAGAAAGACAAACAAGAAAACAAAAAAGAAGTGCAGAATATTCATTGATAATTTCAATTCTTATTTATAGTTGCAGTACAAAAATTCATTGATGATTTCAATTCTATATAGGAATTATAAATAACATAAACATAGATAGATAGATAGAGATAGGTAAGTAAGTAAACAAAAAAGAAATACAGAATATTCATTGATAATTTCAATTCTAAATGGATAATATAAATAACATAAAAATAGATAGATATATAGAGAAAGACAAATATGTAAATAAGAAAAAATACAAAAAATTCATTGATATCTTCAGCTTTAAATAAGAATAATAAATGAGATGAAAGATAGGTGGATAGATAGAGAAAGAAGAATAAATAAATAAAGAAGAAGTACAGAAAATTCACTGATATCATCAATTTTTATTTAGAATACAAAAGATTCACTGATAGTTTCAATGCCAAATATAGCAGCGTTAATTAGGCTGTGCTTCGTGCAGGCAATTAAAAATGAACGAGGACAGATCAATAATATCTGATTCGATTGAACGGATCTGATCGATTCTATAATAAGAACAGATCAATTTTAATTAACTTACGTCGTGCAAATGTAAAATTAATGTAGTTTATTTTTAGTAGATCTCTAAAAAGGGAAATAACGAAGAGATTGATAATTTGAACGAGATGATTCCTTTTCTTCAAGAAACAACAAATACAAATGTGTTATCGTCCACATTAATTATTATTTTCTTCGGTTGTTCGAATCCAAAGTGGAAGGGACGTTTTATATAAATTTATTTATCGATAGGATGCACTTACTGTTCTTGACAAAATTTTTATTCCCATTAATATTCAATTTTATCGTTCTATTTATTTAATCGACGAAAACTCACAAAAGTTACTTCTTCAAAATT
The DNA here is from genome assembly GCA_014737505.1 of Bombus sibiricus. Taxonomy (NCBI): domain Eukaryota; kingdom Metazoa; phylum Arthropoda; class Insecta; order Hymenoptera; family Apidae; genus Bombus; species Bombus sibiricus. The sequence goes on along the minus strand of JACXIM010000063.1, from coordinate 523,589 downwards.
CTTCATCTTCCCCGTTGAAACAAAAGAAGACGATATAAGAGTCATAAAAAAAATCTAACAATTTTCAACATACTCGACGTTCTACAACAAATTGAATTATCTAAATCGACGTGGTCTGGCGAATGAAAGAGTTGAGCTTAATGCAACTTTATTATTACATACCTACTTTAGTTTCAATTTAAATGCAAATTTTTCATTTTCACAAATCCAGCAATTTAAATTAAAACATTCGTACTGGACGTATTATAAATATAAATATATATATATATGTATAGTTGTTAAAAATAAATAACTTGTGAAACACGGCAGCATTTGAGGGATGTGTAATCGGTTTCAAGTAGAAATTTCGTGACGAAAAACCTATGACGAATTTGACAACCGCGCACGTTTGCCTTTTATCGTGTACAAGGATGAACGAAATTGAACAAAGTTGTTGCACGAGACAACTGTCAGTGGCCGCTGCTCGGCGACTAATTAAAAATGTTTGTTCGATATACTGGCACTGAAACGTGTTATTGGCGAATCTGTCATCGATGCAAGCAACCACCGACGAAGAAAAACACGAAAGGAGAGATGATAAAAAAGAAGAAAAAATAATTGGAACGTAGTCGCGTGTAAAAATGACACGCGCATCGAGCGAAATTCGTTGCGTTCAACTTTCCGGTTTTAATGAACGAAAGTAATGGGAAAATGTTTAATTGGAACGAGGAAAATTAAAAATCCCCGATAGCCATCCAAGTGCCAGATACAACAATTTGCTCGATATCATATGACGTTTGTTAATGCTACGAGTATTTTCAAATTATCTTTAATGCAAACCACTTTTATTACGTTTTTAATGAAATTATTTCTCCTTGTCTGTCTCCTTATCTATGGATTTTCTAACTTTTCATCCTCTGGTAAACCAAACGTAACTGCAGGTGTCCTATAGTCGTCAGAGTGTAGATCACCTAACCTCATCTACCTCGTACGACGAAGAAAATATAAAACGATAGTCTGGAATATCTGGCAAGAAAATTCTACAACGTCGACGATCTTCCAACAGAACAAATGCAACTTACAATTAACTGCATCGAATACGGAGAATTTATTAAAAATAAAAAGCGTCTTTCAGAGAGTTTCGTCGTCAAACCTAACTAAAGACAGAGGAATAACATCGATGTTACGCCCCGAGGCTACTATAGGCCGTGTTCCTAACCGTCTCCCTTGGTATTACAGTATCGCAGACAGATCGTATTACATGACCAGCGAGATATACACAAAATAGCGATAAGCGCATAGCTGTCGTCAAGCAGCGAGTTCTAGAAAACATCGATTCGCCTTCGGTCCGTTATTTTACCTACACAAAAAACGTGGCAACGTGATCATAGGCGCGAACGGTTGCGAGACCCGAGCGTGGTGGGGGTCATCTCCAAGAGAAGACAAAGGACAAAATCGAAGGGCAGTCAGTGGCAAATGAGGATTGAAACCGAATGCATCGAGAGGTTCAGAGAAATAAAATCGAGGTCGCTTAGTTAAACGAATACGTCGAGAAATATCATAAAGTCGAGTCGAATTATAATAATAAACTAATTGTATCATCGTTAAATCATTTCTAACGTGTTAATTATAATTTTAAATATTGTTAAAAAGAGAAGCCTATACTAACCCTGTTAATTCAGTGTTACAATCATTTGAACTACCTCTGTTATGCTAATCGAAACAGGGGAACGACTGATTCGCGGCGTCGACTATCAGAAGTGTAGTGAAAATTTACATCTCTCGCTGACTCGTTTTCGCGATCGCGTCTCTTCGCGAACGATCGTAACAACTGAGATTCCCAATTTCGACTAAAACTAAATAATCAAAAGAATAAAAGTGAATTACAAGATAAGAACCCGAAGGAAGTACAAATTTCGAACAAAACGACTTTCAGATAAAAAAGCTAACTTTTCCTTCTTACACCTCCAATACCAGCTGGCTGCGTCAGAAGAGGAAAAAAAATTCAATAACGTGGGAATAAAACGGTCGCGGGGGACTTGCAGAAAATATCGCGTTCCGAAAGAAAAGAGCGGACAGAAAAGTGAAAGAACCAAGTGGCGAGAGGGGCAAGTTTTCGATAGAAAATCGCTATCATCGTCTTTTACCGGCACTTCATCAGAGTCGGATGATCGGTCTGACGCTTGGAACCGCGTTGGAAACGCGAGATGCGAAATCGCGATATGCATGTGGAAGTAAGGAACGCCGAGTCTGGCCCCGAAACGACGCTGGATAATTAGAAAGTTTATCTGAGGAGAGATCTCGTCTCGTAATCTTATTCGCATTAATTATTTTCCCTGCGCGCTTCGGATCTGATTAAGACGGGCCCGCCCTTCGTCCCTCGGCGCCCTCCTCGTCGAAAAATGTCGAGGAAAAGAGGAGAATCCCGGACCGGGGCGCTCGTCGACGACAAGAATAAAAAGTCAGACGGAAGGAGGGAAAAAAGGAGGGCGAAGGTTGGAAGGAGTTCAAGGGGCGAGAAGATAAAATGTGCGGAGGAAGAAGCGCACGAAGTAAAAAAGGAGGAGAAAGGAAGAGAAAAAGAGAGGAAAAAAGGAGGATTGAAATAAAAGGATGGAGGGGAGGAAAGTTTCGTGGAAAAAGCCTGCACGGAAGTTATCCGCTGTCGCGGAGAGTGGGAAGAAAATGCTGAAGGAGAAAGAGCGAGGCAAGGACAAGGTCGATGAGAAATTTACGAGATGCACGAGTGGAAAACGAATTTTTAACGGTCGCCTCTAACAATGGAAATTTCGCCTACGGTCACGTGAGTATTTCGTCTCTCTGTGCCTTGTAGTCGATTTTTATAATTTCACGAATCGTTAGAAAGAGAAATTTCCTTCATTTCCTTCTAATTTTGTTTTTGAAAGGTCACTTCATACAGTAACACTTTTTTGCACCCGGTATACAATGAACGTTACGAAGGCAACAGCTTGGAGAATTTTCGAAGGTTATATGGGTTGGCAACTAAGTGATTGCGGGTTTTGTTATTAGGTGGCATTGACAAAATGCGCAGTCACTTAGTTGCCAACCAGTTAAACGTCGTATGCCTGTTGTTAGCGATTTTGTTATACGATCATTAAATATTGTAGAACAGTGATTGTTCTATTTGTCTTTGATTGCGAACAGAGTTAATTTAAGTTACTAGTATTTCGTGGTTTGATTAGAACGTAGGTTTTTGGCTTTACAATGGCGCGCTTCCGGTTCTTAGTGAACCTAAGGACACTGGGTTTTCACTGAAACTCGGTTTTCTGCGTTTGAACTTCGAGTTTATGCTGGTTGCTAGTAGATTACATGAATTGATTATTTGCAACGTGTTTTGCAACGTGAATAATACGCGAGTCTCGAATACGTCAAGAAATATGATAATTGGCAGTAGCTTTGATTTTGTTTTGTATTATAATTTTTATAATTATACAAGCTTTGTTTTAACGCGACGAAAGGCCAGAAAACAACGTTGAGTTTGTAATTATTCACGGCACTGTGTAATACCATTCGACAATTCTTAACACTGTGCACAAGCGTAGCAATTGTTCAACTGTTGACGAATTCGCGTCTTACGTACTCGATGCGGTATCCTATGAAAATGTTAAATGAAACTGTTAAATAAAACAGTGAAGAAAGCAACGAATGCTACAAACAAGATGTTGCGAGCATGTTTTTAGGATACGTGAACAATACGAAACCGTTGTCATTATATTAAATATAATATCGGACGCTCGGAAAGTTCGTTCCGATTTTTAACCATTTTATTAATTTGAGAAATTTTGCTTAGTACCTGTTCATCGGGAAAATTGTTCTCGCGCTGGAAAACTACTAGAAGCATCTTTAAATACAATTTCTAATCTAAATAAATGATTTGTAATACGATATTACACATGTCAAATGCTGCTCGGAAAGTTCGTTCCGATTTTTGAGGAACTTGGCGGACCTAAAAAATTCCATTGAAACGTTTTTCGCCAAAAAACCCGGGAAGTTCTGGGGGGGGGGTGGAATATCCGAGTCGCGTGGAAGGTGAAGAAAGGTTGTGAAAGAAAATGGCGACTATAGAATTGGACAAACGTATATGGAATCGAAATGTAAGTAGGAGGAATGAACTTTGGAATGTTCTGGATCATTCGAAAAATACGTGGCAATTGAAGCTGTGTGCTGGTTAGATCGTATCGTCCTCAAAGTGTTAAGAGTCCGCGTTACTTTAATCTGGAAACAAGTCAGTTTCGACGAGCCATCAGAGTTTGCCAATTGAGTGTCGAAGAACAGAACGAGAGGATTTTTGTAATCGAAGAAAATCGAAGAAATAAGATTGACGAAACGAAATTGCGAGGAAGTTGTGGGAGGAGTGGGGGGCGGTTTTCGCGGAAGAATAGCGCGACACGACGGAGCAAATTGATAAAAGCGGGCGAACTAACAATGAAAAAATGGAATTGGCGAGGAGACGAAGCGGAGAAAAGAAAGAGAGGAAGGAAAGTGGAAAAGGAAACTTGTCCCTCAACTTTTCACTTTCAGCTCTCGTCTCGCCGGCAGCAACTGACGTCGTTTCGTTTATTAATCGCCTCGATTCTGCAACAGCCGAACGTAAAACTTGCAGCTACGCAATTTGTCACGAGGACGGAGCTTCCATTAAAATTGACGAGGCGATGACTGACTCTGCAAAGAGCTAACTTCTCAATTAAATCGCGGCGAATTCAGAAGTTGGCAAATAACCCAATGAACGCTATAGCACTGCCGTTCATGCGGCTATGTTTTGTCAATGAAGTAACGAAAGAGTAATTAACGTGAAATATTACGTTGCCTTATGAGTCTTGTCACTTTTTTTCACCGAGAATTTGACGCTGCGAAATTGGAGAACGCTGCGAGTGGCAAAATCGAAGAATTTTGATATTTTGCTGCAGAATGTTCTATGTTGTAGCGATGAGAATACTGTTGCAAAGAATTTAGCTGGAATTTTATGCTCGTAGATTGTTATTGATAACGTTAGATGATGGTGTCACAATGTTACCTCTGTAGAAAGAAATATTAGTGTTAATGAATAATTAGTTAATTGTTTCTTGGTTTCTGTCTCTATGACGTCTAAGTCTAAATGAATGGAACATGGGACGAATTGGTCCACTTAACAGCTAAATCCTGTTTTGCTATTCTTCTTTTTCTTTGCAAATTGTGAGTGCCACACACAGGCTTTTTAATCGCTATATTTTTCTTTTTCATCAACTTGACGATATTAACGCACAAGCTTCTTTTCCTGTCCTTGAAAAACTTGTTTCTTGGTACTTATAGCATTTCCTACAAAACAAAAAATTAACAGTAAAATTAAAAACAAAAAATTAACACGCAACCACGTGATGGTTAGGCTATTACAGTTAACAAAGACACCTAAGCATACTGTTCGATCGTAAATGAGAGATTTATTAAAACAATCGATAATTAATCTAAAGTTTACTGCATGGTGCTACTATTTATGTTAATTGTGCAGAAAGAGCCATTGATCTCTTTTATCAGAAAAGTTGCAGTTGCTATTTCTGGAAAAATTCTGCGGACAAAATGGATTAAAAATTTCAATATTAAAAAATAACGTAAATCCGAGACGGTCAAGTTTGCTCGACCGAGAAAATCAAACAAAATTTTCATTATTTTTCCTTCTTCTGTACGTAGTATTTGTCCGAATTCTCCAATTCTTAAACCATGGTAGAACGAGTCTGTGTTATGTGAGGGATATTTGTATTTATTTTCAATGGCTAAATAAAAATTAAAAATATTCTACGTGCAAGCATTCAGAGCGAAAGTTTTTTCTTGATCTGGCAATTTCTTTTGAAACGATAGCTCTTCTGTTGCCTTGACAAGGATAATTCATCGACCTAGCATTTTCTATTATTTACAATCGATATCTCCGATCACCCCTTTCGAGATAGCAGTAAAATTTTATTTTTCTGTGCGTTTTTCTGGGCTGGCCTCGAAACGTTAACACGACTCTGAGACACGTCTATCGAGAAGAATGATCGATTGCCCTACCAACGCGATTTCCCGAAATAACTTTCACGATTTAATATCTTACAATCAATCAAGATTATCTTTACATTTTCATGCTACATCAATATATACACTTTATCAAATTTTTCCAAAAACGATTGTACATCAAAATTTTATAAAAGTATTCTACTAGGCAATCAATCAATTAATCAATCAATCAAATATTATTATTATTGTCATCATCATCATCATTATCATCACTATTATTACTATCGCTATTGTCATTGCCATTGTCATTGTCATTGCCATTGTCATTGTCATTGCCATTGTCATTGTCATTGCCATTGTCATTGTCATTGCCATTGTCATTGTCATTGCCATTGTCATTGCCATTGTCATTGCCATTGTCATTGCTATTGTCATTGTCATTGCTATTGTCATTGCCATTGTCATTGCCATTGTCATTGCTACTGTCATTGTCATTGCTATTGTCATTGCCATTGTCATTGCCATTGTCATTGCTATTGTCATTGTTATTGTCATTGTCATTGCTATTGCCATTGTCATTGCCATTGTCATTGCCATTGTTATTGCCATTGTCATTGCTACTGTCATTGTCATTGCTATTGTCATTGCTATTGTCATTGTCATTGTCATTGTCATATTGTCATTGTCATTGTCATTGCTATTGAACTGTCATTGTCATTGCTATTGTCATTGTCATTGTCATTGCTATTGTCATTGTCATTGCTATTGTCATTGTCATTGCTATTGTCATTGTCATTGCTATTGTCATTGTCATTGCTATTGTCATTGTCATTGCTACTGTCATTGTCATTGCTATTGCCATTGTCATTGCTATTGCCATTGTCATTGCTATTGCCATTGTCATTGTCATTGTTATACATTCTATTTGTAATAGCTTTGAAGAACTTAAAATCATTCAAGTTCTTCGCTCGTATTACGAAATCAGAAGAAAAATTAATCAAGCGTTGCGAATAAATGATTCACGTTACGTCATAATCTTGCACATAAATTCAAATTGTGCTATTAAGGCGCTTTTTCAAAAGTTACAATGCTGTATTACGTTTAAAATTACATATCGTTTAAAGACACAGAATTGCAATGTTTGTTTCGTATCGAGTGTTACAAAAATTTAAAAAATTACAAGTTTCATGGTCTACGTACGCTGACAACGGTGCGTAAACTGCGTTTCATTGATTTCAGCAGCTTTTAACCCATTACCGCGTAAAATTTCAAAAACAACCCAGAAACAATAGCACAGTCGAAGTACCGCGAGTATAAATTATCACTTATTGTTTCTACATATTTGTCATTTCCATAATTCTCGAAACTCGCGAATCCCCAAACAAGTTTCAATTTCGTTCAAAAATTTTAGAAAAATACCGACGACAGCCACGAAGCTACCGCGCCAAGTAGAAAAGAGCAGAAAAAGCGAAACAGCTAACTTTCCACGCATTTTACTCCACTGCTTCCTTCGTTTAACAATTAGATTCGTTTAACCTCAGCCTCGCGTATACGTGCAACCATAAAATTCATTTCAGGCGACGTCGTAAACCACAAAACGTATCCCCAAACACGGTCACTTTGTCGAGGTACGCGTTCAATGTAGAAAGATCTGAACGAGGAAACTGAGAGGAAAACGCGGCCAAATGATAGTTTCATAACTTAGAAGCTCTCGTTGTCTTACGCATCGGTCGAGGAATTCGTGACGAAAGCTGAGGAGGAGGATAGAATTCATGGAATTTCGTTGGGGAAGTGCAAAGCTATAAAAAGCCTGTCCTTGGTCGTGCGGCCGTGTCTCTCTCTCTCCCTCACTCTGAAGCCTTGAAACGGGAAACAGCCGCGTTCCAGCTCGCGTGAGAACCAACCTTAAAGCTGCGAGCTTAAGTGCACCGGATTTCGAGTCGCGTCTCGTTCGCGAAACAGCCGATGCTTTGAGGCAACGTACAGAGGACAGCGGATGCTGTAAAAATACGAACACGTGACGCAATGCCACCCCGTGACCGTGGAACCATCCTCTTCGTTCCTTGGTCTTCTTCCTCCTTGTTCTAGTACATCGTCCTCTCTTGCTTCTCTCTCTCTCTTTTTCTACTTTCCTGTTCCACCGGTCTTATCTTTCACGTTCGCGGCAACGTGAATTATACCGACCGAAAGCGTTCATTCGTCCGCATCGAAGATCGAAAGTCGGACGAGCTCGTACCCTCGATTTTAATTATCGCGTCCGGCGAGGATCTTATCGCCGCTCGGGAACGAGAGTAGCCGGGCTCGCGTGGAAACGGACGGCGGTTCGCCCGTGTTATTTATTTCGCGCGTATTTCACCGCTCGCGCGCTCCTTTACTCTAAAGGCGTGCGTTTCTCTATTCGTCGCGACGGTGCATTCGAACGTTCATGCAAGCGCCGGAACCGGTTGCTTTACGTCTCAGCCCCCGACAACTTTGCGATGGGGCGTCGAACCGTTTAATGGAAATTCTAATACCCGATCCGCTCGAATCATCAGGCGTCGCGCGTGTCGTACTCGAGCAGAACGCACGTAGAAATCGTTCGTCACAGTGATCGCCTTCTAATTTCCAACCGATTCTTCCCGCCTCGCGCTTTGCTTCTCGCTGGCGACTTATTTCACGCTCGTGTACCGAGGGACACGAAGTCGGTGGACGCGAGAAATAAAGCGGCCCGATATATGAATCAATGAATCTCGTCTTTGTTTGTTTCTTGCGGCTGCAGTTCTGCGATTTTAACTTCTTAACTGGTATCGTTGTGTCGTCGGGGATCATGAAAATCTGGCGTCGAATTGCTCGATTTTGGAATTTTGAACTCGATTTAAATCCAGTGCTACGCTACTGTACTGTGATAAAGATTCACTTGGAAATAGCGGAAAAAGGGAAACATACAAATGCAAGGAATGTAGGAAGTAGGTTTTCAATTATCTTGACTAATTAGCTGCTGCGACCTCTTCGAAAAGTGTGTACCTAACATGTGTCGTAAAACGTAAGCGATGACGAGTATACTCGTCACAACGTCAAGTATTGCAATTTCTTCATGACGAGTATACTCGTCACAGCGCGAAGTATTGCCATTTCTTCATGACGAGTATACTCGTCACAACGCCAAATATCGCCATTTCTTCGTGACGAATATACTCGTCACTGCGCGAAGTATTGCCATTTCTTCATGGCGAGTATACTCGTCAGTACGCCTTGTATTGCCATTTCTTCATGACGAGTATACTCGTCACAACGCCAAATATCGCCATTTCTTCGTGACGAATATACTCGTCACAGTGCGAAGTATTCCTATTTGTTCATGACGAGTATACTCGTCACAGCAGGAAGTATTGTCATTTCTTCATGACGAGTATACTCGCCAAAACAAAAATTTGCCATGTCTTCCTCCCATTTGTATTACGGTGCACGTATCAAGAAATTCATTTTCAACATGTTGAATAATTTTTGCTGTCACAGACTACGCACACGCACTCATTTCTCATAATACTAATTAAAACAATAAAAACCTTCCTAGTGATTGTTGCTAGTACTATCGAAATCCCCATTCTACAGCAATAAACAAATGATACAAAGACGTAAATATACGTAGAAACAAGTAGGGAACGTTGAAGAAAGAAAATTAAAAAAAAAAGAATTTCTCGTAATGTTTTCGGTCTGAAAATGTTACCAGAACATGATTTTTCGTAATTTTTGTTAGGGAGCCATATTACCCTCATTTTTGTACAAATTCCAACAATGATTATTTTTATCGGATGGATATCGGATATGGAAATTAAATATTTTAGATTTATTTTCGTAAAACACGACAACTTCAATCGCTTTTCTTTTACTCTCACTGTCATCGTGGACAACCTCGTTAGTTTACCAACACCTTTAAATTATTCATTGAATTTTAAGGAAAAAACATACAATTAGGAAAAGGCCATACTACCGCCCTTTCCTCTAATATTTTTCCAGTGCGTAACCAAAAACAAGTAAACTTTGGTTCGATTAATTAATCGTGCAGTCAGTGTAAGTTGAAGAATATGAAGTTGAAGATATCCACGTTGCTCCGTCCTTAAACAGTTTGAACTGTTCGAAGAGTTGCTATTTCACGTTTATACAGTTTACGATCTCGATATCCCGCGCTATGTCTACAAATGATTTTCCAATATCGCGCGCGATTCTACGACCAAGTGTATACTTGCACAGTCGATCAGAAAAATATTATAGGGAAAGAACGACTTTTAAGTGATAAACGGCATGGGCGAGCGCATAATCAGACCGAAGTAGAACGAGTACGATTTTGGTCGGACATCATCGCGTACCGCCATCTGAAGCATGATCGAAGAACTATAAAGACCGCTTGTCGGAGCGGGAGTTTTCTTTTTTCTGTTCTATCGATTTTCTACGATAACACGTTGCAACTTTTTCGCCTGTACTTGATTTTCACGGTACAGTAAATTCTACAAAATACGATGTATAGGAAAAATAAACAAATCGTTATACGTTATCTTTGCTCGCAAGGAATATACGCGGCAGATAATATTATTGTACGAAGCTGTGCGTTTTGGTTTCGTAACTCTTTTTTATCGTAGAATTGCTATCACGTTGCGGGACACGTTTCATTTCTCAGTTTATTGCAAGATGTTTGCGTGATCGTTAGCGTTTACAAAGCAAATATCGATGATTTCATCTGGAGTTCTGCGTGGGCCGTTGTTTTGCACCGCTTTTCCGCTTATTTCAATAATTTCTTAGTTACGGAACATCAATACCTTGCTGACGTCTGCGAGAAAAAAAAGTGTATTCAGTCGTAAGAAATATCGATTCAAGTAGGAACTATACTACAGATTACGCGATAAAACACAAGGCAGAATAATGTTGGAATACTGAGCATCGCTGGTAGACGTTGGTACGTAATTTGATGGATTTCACGGAATAGAACAGTGACGATAACTGCTCGATTATAACTTTACTGATTACATCATTAACAACACATGCTTAGAGCTGGAACTGTAATTGAAAAATTCCCATCTTTGGTGCAGTGGCTACGAAAAATATTTCCATACTGCATTTATTATCCCACTTGCTTGCGTTTATCGTATTTATATTATCTGTACTATACTTACAATATTTTAATTAGATGCAATTATACAGAATGCAGCTGAATTACGCGTAAAAGCGGTCACGGCGTGATTCCTTGTGAAAAAACAAGAAAAATATATAGCACCAAATTGTTTCATTGTTGGCTAAGTTTCCGAGAAAATCGAGTTTGAAAATGATATGTATTGTACAGTACAATGTACTTGCAGAATATATATTATACAAAATGATATATATAATACATATTATATTATATGTTATTACTTTGTATAGTATATATTATACAAGGAACAAAGTACAATAACTTAGAACAAAATGTTTAGCATTATACTATAATTAGCAATTTATAATAAATTGTATGACATGTATTGTACAGTACAATGTACTTGTACAATATATATTATACAAAGTGATATATATAATACATATTATATTATATATTATTACTTTGTATAGTATATATTATACAAGGAACAAAGTACAATAACTAAGAACAAAATGTTTAGCATTATACTATAATTAGCAATTTACGATAAATTGTATGATATGTATTGTACAGTACAATGTACTTGCACAATATATATTATACATATTACATTGTATATTATTATTTTGTATAGTATATATTATACAAGTAACAAAGTGCAATAACTTAGAACAAAATGTTTAGCATTAAACAATAATTAGCAATTTATAATAAATTGTATGACATGTATTGTACAGTACAATGTACTTGTACAATATATATTATACAAAGTGATATATATAATACATATTATATTATATATTATTACTTTGTGTAGTATATATTATACAAGGAACAAAGTACAATAACTAAGAACAAAATGTTTAGCATTAAACAATAATTAGCAATTTATAATAAATTGTATGACATGTATTGTACAGTACAATGTACTTGCACAATATATATTATACAAAATGATATATATAATACATATTATATTATATGTTATTACTTTGTATAGTATATATTATACAAGGAACAAAGTACAATAACTAAGAACAAAATGTTTAGCATTATACTATAATTAGCAATTTACAATAAATTGTACGATATGTATTGTACAGTACAATGTACTTGCACAATATATATTATACATATTACATTGTATATTATTATTTTGTATAGTATATATTATACAAGTAACAAAGTGCAATAACTTAGAACAAAATGTTTAGCATTAAACAATAATTAGCAATTTATAATAAATTGTATGACATGTATTGTACAGTACAATGTATTTGTACAATATATATTATACAAAGTGATATATATAATACATATTATATTATATATTATTACTTTGTATAGTATATATTATACAAGGAACAAAGTACAATAACTAAGAACAAAATGTTTAGCATTATACTATAATTAGCAATTTACAATAAATTGTATGATATGTATTGTACAGTACAATGTATTTGTACAATATATATTATACAAAGTGATGTTGGCAACTAAGTGATTGCGGATTTTGTCATTAGGTGGTATTGACAAAATCCGCAATCACTTAGTTTCCAACCCAATACAAACTTAATAATAATAATATAATAATAAATGCAATAACTCGTACATAATGACGATGAACACAGCGAGAGAACGTTATCCTTTCGTTCTCTGCTTATTTTCCCACGTAGAACCAGCAGCTGGCCGGTCGTGGCACGACTTTTTGGCACGTCCTGTATACCCCGCAACATCCTTTGCGCTTGTGCCATGAATTGAAAAATCTCACGATCGTCGATCTTGCTCCATGGGAAATTTCACTTCGCAAAGGCGATCGAACTGAAAAGCCTCTTTATCAGAAGCTATCGAGTCGTATCGTATCGCGGCAGCTTCTCCGAGCGTAACGTTATCGCGTGCGCTCCGCGATGCCGTGCAACGGCCAAGTAAGTCGAAATTTCGGAACAATGTATCGCTGGGATTCACGGCAGAGATCAGAGATGGCCCGGTTCTCGCGATTTCGATCCTCGGATCGTCTCAAACAGAAGGATAGAGAAAGAGAGAGAGGGAGAAAAAGAGAGCCAAATACGGGCGCGACACGGTCCGCTCCACAAAGGCGGCACATTTCGTGTCTCGACTTCGTTTTTCCCCGGTGCAGGGCAGATCGAATAACGCGAGACGTGACTCCGAAGATTGCATTTCCGCGAGATGAAAACTGCAGAAATAGGGATAACCGGGCGTCGCTCGTGCGAATAAACCGTCGGGGCGTGCGTGAATTCAAATAAACCTCGCCGAGAAAGCGATATGACGTGCTCGAACGGAGTGCCGATGATATTACCGTAGCCTTCCTTCGCCTCGGCAACGATTGGAAATAAAGTCGGCCTCTGGCAATGGCAAGGGACGCGAGCCTCGCCTCCCGATTATATCGTAGGAGCCGCGGCTCCAGAGACGCTGAATTAAGAGCCTCGCGATATTTGAAAACGCCGGAATACGGTGAATTAAGGCAGCCGATATTCGAATCGTGGAAGGTAAGAGACGCCGTGAAAGTGTTCCGTTTGGCTGATGTACAGTGGCAGGAAAAAGCATCGTCGCGAATATTTTTATATTTTTTTTTGTTAAATTTTTGTAGACACTCGACAGTTCGTACCGCTGAATGTAAAAGTATCTTTGAGTATTCGATCTTCAGGAACGCGTCAACTCTGAAAATTCTTTACAGCGCTTCGGCTCCGGCGCGCCTGGAACGCTGCTCTCCCATCCGCGGTGCTTTCCAGGTAACGCGTGTCGTCTGCAGTGAGTAGATTTAACGTAGTTTTCTACGCCCCCTTTGCCGCAAAACTGCATAGCTCGTTCCCATTTCTTGCCACGTAATTGCGACACGTTGCTAACATCCCAAGGATTATTCACCTTGGGCCAACGTTGATTCGTAGCTGGTGTCATATTAGCGTACAAAATTGCAAACCATTGCCATTGATCGGGCAGAGGTTCTTCAGCTTGTTAAGCTTACTGCTTCCATTTGGGGCTTGTCGGAGTTTCCCAATTTTCCACGCATCCTTACACTGAACCAATTACGCTTCCAGTGGTTGCATTAATCGCGTTTGCAAACACGTATTTATTATCATTTATGGTATTTCAGAAAAATGCTAGAAACGCAGTGCACGTAATATGCTGATACCTCCACAACATTTGTCACGTGTTATTGTTGCCTATTGCAATTGTTTCTTCATTTATGTTACTATAAATTGTTTTCTTCGTTTCAAATAAATAATAATAGTGATAATAAATGGTATGAAATTTAACATAACTGGGATCCAATTAATTGTTGTCGTAATGAAGATGCTCGATGTTCCGAATAAAACACAGTGACAGCATTAAAATTGTAAGAAGCATTTTGGTAATGCGATACACTGCACATGTATTCCAGTTTCATTAACTGTTTAATTGATTGAAAGTTTGATTAATTGTCTTAATAAATAATATCTGACTCCTTACATTTTCTCTAGGATAAATTTTTGAAAAAAAGATGCTGTTATGGTAAAGCTTAAAGCACCTCGTATAATACGAAGCTTCGGTTAAACTAGTCTCGGATAAGCAAGACGACAGTGTATCTCATATTTCGAGAAGGAGAGCATATCAAATAAATCTGAAACTATTTTTATATCAATTCTAAGTGTAATCTAAATGTTCCTATACATTTATTTCGGCGATTAAGATACACAATTCTCAACACATACATTAGGATTATATTGATTTTATTGATAAAATTTGAAACCAATCTGAGCATGTAATACATAGAGATGGTAAGATATTTGGAACAAGTATATATTTTGCAGACATATTTATTATAATGTTATTTATAATGATATTTCTAATAATATATTTATTCATACTTTAACTATATATATCTATATACACCAATTATATTTATAATATTACATTATTATGTATAATAATAATTTCTTATAGTAATAACACAAATCACAATATTTGAGCAGTCGATTGTCTATAATTTATTGTACGAATAGACCTGGATATTTTCAATGGGACTTTCATACGTTTTGCAACAAATATACATATTTTCAGGCTGGTTGCAAATTTTACCGATCACGACAGTCGTATCTCGTTATAACGTCAATGAAATCTCGAAATTCTTCCATACGACGCATACAGTATCGATATGAAAATCTTGTACGATAAGTGTTTCGGTACTTTCGTGTAATCGAATTGTCCAATCTATCAGAAACAGATCGGCGAGTTGGAAAATGCGACAACTGCAGCGGCGACCGGTTGCTAGCTGATAAAAAGGCAATTCTATTCTCGTATAAAGTCAAATCAGCTACGTTGTGCAGTGAATTTGAACAGATATGCAAATGCAACGCGTTAATTGCACTTCTTTCGCCACTATTTTACGCTGGTAGAGTCGTCAGGCTGCTCTGTTTGTATTTCATCCGGTGATTAGCTACAAATTGACCGTTAAAGAGTTAGCCTGCGTGGCGAGATACGCAGCCACGAATTATTCACAATGTTTTACTTTCGAAACTTAGCGACACTTAAGCTGCTTGGATGAAATAAAGTTGCGTCGCGTGTAACCGCGAATCGTTGACAGGTTGCAATTAACTTTTCTAGAACGCGATATCCTTAGAACAAAGTTTCAGGCGAATACACTGCACATATTTCAGGCTATTTAGCTCTTTGCGCTGGAAGTTTTGTTTGATTACGAGGAAAGAAATTCCAATGAATTACAGTTTCTTATTATAATACAAAAGTCGAAGACTGATAATTATAGTTGCTATGGGTAGGCTGTTATTTTATACTGTTATGTTATTGTTTATTATTGTTATTATTATATTACTATTTATTTATTGTACTTATTTTATCATTATATATCATACTGTTATAAATGAGTGAAACAAAGATAGAAAAATATTTGTACAGGGTTATATATAATTTCCAAATTATTCTAATTAATTGTAGTTTCTTCCTATGACATAAAAGTTGGCTAAGTAAATTATTTTAAATTAGATGTTAAATAAGTAGGCTACTTGGTAACAACGATGGATGAATAAAATATAGATAAACAAATACTTATTTATTAATTTATTAAGAATTAATAAAAGGATACTTGAGGCTGATTTAACCCTTTCGCTTCGGCAGTCCAGTTCGTCTAAGTGCTCTCCCTGTACAGAGGCGCGCGCCACAAATGCGCACAGTGGCGTGATTGCTGTATAAATGTTTTCCTAAGTCTTAAATAATAACTGTGCTGAATAAAACAATAACAATTTTTGCTCCAACATGATAATTATAATTTACTCTTTAATATGAAAAAGTTTACAAAATTACAGGTAATATATTACATATACATTATTGACTACAGATGGCACTGATGTATGGGGTACCGATCGTCGCGTGGTCGCCGCCTATTAGCGGCACCCGTACCCACACCTCACCTTCTCGCGGGGCTCCCTGTCACCTTACACCGGCCTTGACCGGGGTAGGGTGCGAAAGAGTGAGTGGCACCAGGATGGAGACTAACGTTGACGACCCGGCGAAAGAAACATTTGAAATAACCATGGACAGTACAACACAAAAATAATTCGTTTACGGTGCAGGGGAGGGATACCCCAGTACCAGCGCAGTCGAGGGTTGTCAAGTGGGCCCTCCTGCGTCGTCATCTCACGACCATGGCCGTTCGGGGGTAGACCGCCAGGCCTCCGTTCGTGTTTCTGCGCCTGGCGAGGCGTCGAGGAGTAGGATGGAGACAATAGAATTTTCGAGGAGAATAACTAGAAGAGGGCCAAGAACCACGAATCAGTCGGATGGCGTCTTTGTTGCTCCGGTTATGGTGGTCGACACCATGACGCCCATGGTAGGAGGACTCCGGACGCGGGCGAGGTCCGACGACGAAGAGTCGGTTGCTTCGCTGGCGTCGCGCTCATCGCTGGCCTCCACGGCGTCCAGGGGGAAGAAGAGGACGATGATGCCGGCAACCCCGGAGGTCTCCGAGGAGCTGGAAGCAGAAATTAGAACGAGCTCGGCGGAGGACGTCAGCGCCGAGGTTGTACGGCGTATCGCTGAGATAGTACGGGTTGCGACGATATCATCCAACCTGAAAGGCACGTCAGTAAAGACGCTAATGGACGCAGCGGGTTATCTAATCGCCGCGTGGAAGCACGAAACGTCGAAAACGACCGGCTCCACAGCTATGAGGCTCCTGGAGGCAAGATTGTCCGCACTGGAAGAAGAGAATGCAGTCCTTCGCCAAGAGATATCCAGAAGGGCTGCCTGTGCTCACCCGTGCACGCGGTGTAGCGGCTCGGCTTTCGAGCCTGCCCGTCCTCCGCTGGAGGACAAGTGCGACAGCGCGAACGTCTATGCGCGCGTCGATGCCCTGGAGAAGAGGTTCGACAAGTTCGGACCCTCCATAATAAGGGCCATCGAGGAACGTTTCGGGAGCCGACGACTACGCTCGCTTGAACCGCGGCACAAGAGTGATCGTTCTGCCACCCGGCGCACCGCCCAGGTATCGACGCTCCCGAGGGAGCAGGAGGGCGGTGAATGTCGAGGGTGGTAGGGCCCAGAAAGAAGAGGAAGAAGGGGAAGACAATTGTCGTTCTTTGATGACGGGTACTTTCCTCAGCTATGAAGCTACACAGTACCCGGGCACCCCTAGGGCCGTAGGGGTTGGGATCACGCCCAAACAGCGCGCATGGCACCCAGTGCCATGCTACCTCGGTTAGTTAGGCCCGCAGGAGGCTTTCACTCGTCTCAGGTTGGACGGGGCCCTTTCCATGCCCTACCGTCTCCCGGGACGGTATCCGGAGCAGTTGGGACGCTGCTCACCCGCCGAAGGCCATTCGGGGGAGCCAAGACCCCTTAAATCGGCCCTCTTGCCAGCACTTGGCCATCAACCACTGCCACCACGAGTCCATACCCATAATCGGCC
>JACXIM010000063.1:459804-500764 GCA_014737505.1 Bombus sibiricus | reverse complement strand
ACGATTCGATGTTTGCAGATTGCAACAGATTAGGAGTAAAACAAACTAAAAACCTTCCCTAAAAGTGTTTTAAGAGGCTCGAAAAAACGATTGTTTCTTTTTCTTCTCATCTCTCATTTTTTTCTTTTTTTTTGTAAGCGTTAGACGATTCGATGTTTGCAGATTGCAACAGATTAGGAGTAAAACAAACTAAAAACCTTCCCTAAAAGTGTTTTAAGAGGCTCGAAAAAACGATTGTTCCTTTTCCGTTTTATTTTTTTGTAGACGTTAAAGAATTCAATGTTTGCAGATTACGAGCGACTGTTCAGGAGTTGTTTACGAGCGCTAGGCGTGCGTAGACGAATAAGGAAAGCTGAATGTGGCGGTGTTTTATCATCGAAATTCTTGGAAATAAATATGCGCATAATGGTACGTGTATGAACGATGTCATCGAATGGAAAACTGTGTATTAGGAGAAGTTGGTCTGCTTTTCAGCATTCAGAAAATAACGAAGGAAATTTCAGTCTCGTAGAATCTATTCCCCGGAATGTTATTCCTTCCTATTCCGGTGAAGTGGAGGAATGATCAATTCATAACTCTTTATGGGAATTTAGATTATCCGCAGATTTTCAACGGTGCATTTGTAGGGATTTAAATAGATTTACAATGCATTTTCGAGAATTTGAATAGTTTATGGCCTGATGTGTGGATAAAGGCTCGTTTTATCCCATCACGTGCTTCTTCCTATTTCACTCGTTTCGATTGCTTCCCACTCGCTGGTAATTCCACAATGAAAAAGAAAGAAAGAAAGAAATCGATGGAATCTTTGTTGTTCGATAGTAACGTCCACTCATTTCTTTTATATTGTTTATTCTTTAACCGATAGATACAACAAGTTCTCAGAGATATAGATACTTTAGTTGCTATTATTGTTTCGTGCGACCCAGTTTCTCGAATTAGAAACTTGCAACAGTCGCAAATTGATTGTTCTCTGTCAAAGATCAATATTCAATGCAGGTATTTCTGGCTTTCTTCCTCGTTTTCTTTCCTCGGGGCTTTCTTTCTTTTTTTTTCAATAAACAACTTCTCGAATCGGAGGAATTCAGAAGAGAACCAGCAAACCAGCAATCGCAGCTTTAAAAAAAAAAGTGGGAATGTTGTAATTTCGAAATGGACTTTTCCTCTCTTGTTTTCTGCTCAAGTTGTTTCGGTTCTTCGGCTTAAAGAACCAAAGAAGAGGATACCTCGAGGCTCTTAAATCGATACGTGTCTTAGCAAGTTTTATCTCTTTACACATTTTTATAAAGTATAAGTTATGCTCTTAGTTTTATATTCTTAATAAATAGGTTTGATGATAATTTCTCGTTAAAAATAATTCGTTTATGTATATTTACTATAGTCGAGTAATTAATTTAATATTTCTCGATAATAATTTTCATAATTTGTAAATTTTATCGACTAGTTTATCATCTCTGTTTCTTTTATCTTCTTCATAATTTCTGCTTAGATCAGTTGTTCTAATCGCGCAGGTAACAGGTTGTTCATTGCCATTTACAAGAATTCATAAAATCGGTGTTGACCCTTTGCACTGGGAATTTTATTTCAATTTCGTTACCAGCAGCTGCCAACGCTTTTAAGTGTTTTATTTGAAATGTACTTGAACTAAAAAATAAGACAATTTAAATAAATAAAGAAGCAAAGAAATTCACTTAAATACCAGTTTTATTCACACTTGTTGGAATACAACGATATTACACACATAGTACAAATAATCTTATACAGACACCTACACAGGCACTTGAACAGGACACTTACACAGGTCATACTCACATAGAGAGTGGGGTTCAAAATCTTTAAGGGGCCATGGGTCACTATCTACAGTCAGTCTACCTACAGTCATAAATTCTTTACCTGCACACTTTGTTAATTACACCATATCACTCACTTATATTTGAAATACATTTGGTTCTGTAATTCTGTTTAATAAATATCACCTAATATTATTTCAATATAAACATTGTGTCTTCCACAGATTATTTATCTTAAGTTTAAGATTAAATTCTACCAACACTATTGTTATATTTTCTAATTATTAAGCGTATGATATATATTGAAACAATTTTCAGGATGCAATCCTGCTTTTGTAGGACATCTATTGATTTGGACATGTAAGAATGTCGAGTGGGACTGGACAAAGTATCTCTTGAGATAAAAACTGATGTCACACTCGACATAGGAGTGCAAAGGGTTAATTTATGACAGTTTAATAACGTGGAAAATTTTCATTTGGATATAAATAAAAAATGTACTATTTAATATAATTATTCATATCTTACACACATGTAATATGTATATACACATAATGCAAAGGTGACTGGTCTATTCATCAACGACCAGCCTAAACCGCTGTGTCTAGAGACATTAAATTTGGAAAATATATCTATTTTTTGATATCGGATAAGAAAGGATTTTTAGAAATGCGGATTCTAAAGCGATAAAAACAAGGTAAAATCTTCTATTTACTTGGTAATCGCATTTCTATGTCCACTAAAATTAGAGTCCTGAAATTCAGCATGTGATCTTCTCATGAAAAATAAACGAACACGTGTTCCAAGGTTTTTCGAAATCCAACCCTTACGGGGGTGAAAGAGGGGCAAACCTTCTCGAATGGTAACTGAACTTAAAAACGTGAAACTTGGCATTCGATCGTCTCACTAAAAATAAACAAACACGTGTTTGCGTGTTTTCTGAAATCTTATGGGAGCAACAAAATGTGAAAAAGTCAAATGTAAGTGAAAAAAAACAAAGTTGCAGGCTCGAAATTTGGCGCATCGACTTCCCATTAAAAATACACGCGTTTTTCGAAATTCGTCCCTTCCAGAGATAAAACGTGTAGTGTGTTTTGTCCCGAAAGAATAAGCTTGTCCTTGTGTCCTTGAAACCTGGGGATTTGGCATCAGGCGAACGAACTGTTCCTTAAAAAAACCTACGTGTCAACGTTTTTCGAAATTCGACATCCGAAGGAAGTTGAAACAGACGCTAAAAAATATAAATTGGAACATTGTGCGTATGTTTAAAACACATCTTTGACATGTGTTGTTGCTCCGTAAAAGTAACGATGGCTTGGCAACTAAGTGATTGCGGATTTTGTCAATACCAGCTAATGACAAAATCCGCAGTCACTTAGTTGCCAACCCAATAGAACACATTTAGAACGCAGGACAACGAATCGTTTCATATTCTTCCACGTTCTCCATCTTCTGTCTCTTCCCTTTGCGTGTCTTATTCGATGCACGCTAAACGCTAAATCCTCCCTTATGCAACACCGCTAAGCGTGACTCTTACAAAGATCGCAATTCAGCGACAAAATTGCGAACGAAGGGTAGCGTGCCAACGCCTGTGCCACATTCCACTCCACGTAAGGAGCAACCGCGAATGCAGCGCAGCTGCAGTATCTCGATTTCCCTTAAATACAGTGTCGCAGCACCGTAAGCTCTTACCACGAAAGCATTAATTCGATCCCCTTTAACACTAAAACTACCGATAGTTAGCACGAAGCTATTTCTACCAACACCAGTGAAAATGACTGGTCTTTAAAAAATGCCTAATAATAGAATATTTTTATATTTTTCGATTTATTACTTTCTTACAGAAGCAATTCCATGTTACGTAGTACATTTTTGCTATTATTAATCCATCTGGGACTATGATCCCTAAACGAGGGTTGCCACATTTATAAAATTGTAGGACCAGTCGTTTTGACTGGCGTGGTATTTGTAGTGTTAGCATCTAGCGATCCAGCGATCGATCCAGAATTTTCCTGATAACTGATATCGTCATATTGAATGATACGTGGTAAAAATTTGAAAAACGTGTGGCAAGTTGTAGAAAACGAGGAAACTGGTTAATTGGGGTTCGATGAACAGATTACAGGACTCCTGTACACTTTGACAAGTACCAGCCATTTTCACTGCTATTGGTATAAGTAGCCTTGATACAAAATTATTTTCAGTTTGAATACATAAAAAACAAAATAAAATTCATTATATTATTCTTTTAGTCATCGTTGCGAAAGTCATTACATCATTTTGGGAATAAATATAACATGAAGTAGGAATTTTAAAATAAAATTGTAAAACCAGTCAATTTGACTGGTGTGGTAGTTCTGGTGTTAATTAAGGGCTTGCTACGAGGCGCGAACATTTCCGCCCACCTTCTACCGTCTTTTCATCCCGAAACACTATATCCAATGTCCTTTTATCCTGCTTTATTTTCCTCGAAAGCAGAAACGAGAGAAGATTATCAGCCGGACGAAGCGAAAATTCTAATTCGAACGCAGCGATGTATTGATCATCATGGATCCTGTGTCAATGGATCGAGATTATCGATAGTCTCGGTTGGATTGTGGACGTTGCGCGGCGCATTCTTTGGATAATTAGGGGCTCGTTGTTACGAGATGCACATAGGAAAAATGCAGTTGGAAAAAGAAGCTTCCCTGGGAAACGTTTGCTGCAGAGAAGTTAGCAATTTAGGTTGAAGTTTCCAAGGTATTTGGTTGCATAGATTTTGCTGGAAATTTAGTTGAGAACTCGAGGCAGAAAAAGGCGAGCGACGGTTTTCTCGATTTTTGTAAGAAACAGCTTACTTTAAGATTCGGTTCTTTGATAACAGTGGTGTGTTTCATTAAAGTGCTAATTTAAATTAATTTAAGCGGTTTAATTATAAGTAAAACACTGGATCTTCTATGGGATTACGAGTCTTCCAGTTTCGCTGATTATTACCTAGCTATAGTATATAATACATCATTTATGCTAATTTATCGCTACCTTGTTTCATTGTATTCTAATTTACAGCTAACTTACGTCTACGTTATTTTCCAAACATATACATAATTCCATAATCTACAATATTAAATAGCATACAATTTTGATGATTCTTACATGTGTACTGTCTTTAATATTCATGTATTGCGATAGAAAAAATTATTGCAAATAATCTTTTATAATATTCGATATTAAAAACAGAAACTAATTCTACTTCACTGCCAATTAAATCAAACGATTATTAGAAATTTATGTGCAATTAAAAATATATATTTGTCCTANCCCTTCTGAATAATTGAGAAATGTTACTTGTCAGAAAAATTATTGCAAATAATATTCTGTAATATTCGATATTAAAAACAGAAAATAATTTTGCTTCACCGTCAATTAAATCAAACGATCATTAGAAATTTATGTGCAATTAAAAATATATATTTGTCCTACCCTTCTGAATAATTGAGAAATGTTACTTGTCAGAAAATTTACTATTAGTATTTGAACAAATTTCCTAAATTCGCATACCATTTATTCCCATTTCAATTTCATACTGAATTGGTTCCTTTCAAGCATAAATTAAACATTCAACAAAAATGAACCTATTTTGTCCTGTGCAATCAAATTAATCGTTCGCCTGTGGCTTTGCCAGTTTCAGTATTTGTTTTATAACAATTTATGTCTATTAATCTGCGTCTGAACAGCCTTCAGGGGTTGCATTGAAACAAAAGCGCTGAAACGCGTGTTTATTTATTTTTAACGAAGTGTTTGTTTGCCTGATCAAAAATCTTCAGTTCTAGCGGATATAATGATACGCTTGTCCTTTGAGAAAAAAACACCCTCCTAAGGGTTGAATTTCAAAAAACCCTGGACTACGTGTTTACCTATTTTTAATGAGCAGTTCATATGCCGAATTTCAAGCCTCTAACTTTAGTCGATATACAGATACGCTTACCCTTTGAGAAAAAAGCTTGGCTATTTTTCACCCCCGTAGGGGTTGAATTTCAGAAAAACCTTTGAACACGTGTTTCTTTATTTTTCATAAGAAGTTCATACGCCAAATTTCAAGCCTCTAACTTCTGTGGACACAGAGATACGATTATCAGGTAGAAATAAAATTTCACCCTGTTTTCACCCCTTTGGAGTTCGCATTTCTAAAAATCCTTTCTTACCCAATATCGACGTCATGAAACAGCTATGCTGTCCAAATTTCACGTTTCTAGGTGCAACGGTTTGGTCTAGGCGTTGAGTGAATCAGACACTTTTGCGTTTTATATACCGGGTGTGCTAATAAGAAGTATCATCTGAAATAACTCCTTGGCTATTGGTTTTATGGAAGAACGCAGTCTTGTTTTCTAATCTCTTGTATTTTAATCGAAATATCAAGCTAACCTCGAATATTCCAAGTGGCACTGTATATTTCTTACGACGTTGTTCGATCTGATTGAGCATTTTCTATATAAAAAAAAAGTATTAAGTTATAATGAGAAATGTGTAGAAATGGAGTTAAAATCCGCTTTGGCGGATATTTCAACTGGAAAAACGGTAAACGACGCGAGTCGCCATTTTTGCGTTTACGTTGTCCTTGTCTTTTACAC
Organism: Bombus sibiricus; assembly: GCA_014737505.1. Lineage (NCBI taxonomy): Eukaryota > Metazoa > Arthropoda > Insecta > Hymenoptera > Apidae > Bombus > Bombus sibiricus. The sequence continues at coordinate 494,370 of JACXIM010000063.1, read as the reverse complement.
CTCAAATTTGAGAAATTCAAGTTAAAATATTTGCCACACGGTAGATAGTTCATGGATATAAGTACCTATTTAATTAATTGGATATTAATAGCTTTTTGCATGGAATATTCAGTTTGGACAAGTAATGTCATGAAAGATATACGGTATCACCTAGAAAAATTGAGGTTACCTTGACATGTCCGAAAATGTGAAATGTAAAAAGATAGAATTGCATACATGCGACGTGTTGCTTGAAATATAATTCGTAATTCGTTTAAAACGTTTTTCGGTAAAACCAGTACGTCCATTATTTTTCATAGTACTATTTAGATATCAGTTACGTAAATATCAGATATTGATACTTCTAGATAGACGTATTTATTGACTCACCCTCTATATAGATAAGCACATTCTTTTTACAATTTTATTGACTAGGAAAGTCTATTTTTGAGTTTCTTTTTATACCGATACGTATTTCGGTCTCGTCTCTTTTCAACACAATTCTACATATTCGCTGATAAACGAGTGAAATTTTTCAACAGTTTTCCGCGAGATGTTTCAGCGCCTTACGAAATTATCGGACGACAGCGACAGACACTTCCGGTAGGTTAAAATAATAAAATAATAAAGTTAATATTAATTTATGACAGCTTACTAACGTGGAAAATTTTCATTCAGATATAAATAAAAAAAATGTACGTAATCGTGTTTCAATTGTACCATCTTAATTATAATTGTTTATATCTTACAAATGTGTAATATGTATATACATATTATGTTGATAATAACTTCTCATTAAAAATAATTTGTTTATGTATATTTACTATAGTCGACTGATCAATTTATAATTTCTCGATAATAATTTTTATAATTTATAAATTCTATCCACTAGTTTATCATCTCTGTATCTTTTATCTCTGTCACAATTTCTGCTTAGATCAGTTGTTCTAATCGCGTAGGTAATAGGTCGTTCGTTGCAATTGACAAAAATTCATAAAATCGGTGTTAATTTATGACAGTTTACTAACGTGAGAAATTTTCATTTGCATATAAATAAAAAAATGTACGTAATAATTATTTATATCTTACATGTAATATGTATATACACATAGTGCAAAGGTGACTGATCTAGTCATCAACGTCCTGTCCAAACCGCTGTACCTACACATGTGAAATTTGAAAAGTAGATTTATTTTTTGACGCAGATATCGGATAAGGAAGGATTTTTAAAAATTCTGACTCTAAAGGGGTGAAAAGAGGGGTAAAAATTGTATGTTTACCTGATAATTATACTTCTATGTACACTAAAATTAGAGGCTTGAAATTCAGCATGTGAACTCCTCATTAAAAATAATCAAACACGTGTTTAAGCTTTTTTCCAAATGCAACCCTTATGAAAAAGGGGTGAGAAAGGGGCAAGTTACTTTCTCAAAGGACCATATCTCTTATCCACCAAAGTTAGAAACGTGAAATTCTACATATAAACTCCTCATTAAAAATAAGCAAACACGTGTTTCGGTGATTTTCCAAATGCAACCCTTATGAGAAAGGGGTGAGAGAGGGGCAAGTTACTTCCTCAAAGGACCATATCTCTTATCCGCCAAAGTTAAAAACATTAAATTCGACATATGATCTCTTTAAAAATAAGCAAACACGTATTTCAGTGATTTTCCAAATGCAACCCTTATGAGAAAGGGGTGAGAAAGGGGCAAGTTACTTTCTCAAAAGACCATATCTCTACATTCATCAAAGTTAGAAACGTGAAATTCTACATATAAACTCCTCATTAAAAATAAGCAAACACGTGTTTCGGTGATTTTCCAAATGCAACCCTTATGAGAAAGGGGTGAGAAAGGGGCAAGTTACTTTCTTAAAGAACCATATCTCTACATCCACCAAAGTTAGAAACGTGAAATTCTACATATAAACTCCTCATTAAAAATAAGCAAACACGTATTTCGGTGATTTTCCAAATGCAACCCTTGTGAGAAAGGGGTGAACAAGAGACAAGCTACTTTCTCAAAGGACCCTATCTCTACATCCACCAAAATTGGAAACGTGAAATTCTACATATAAACTCCTCATTAAAAATAATCAAACACGTGTTTGAGCGTTTTTCAAAATCCAAGCAGAGGCTGAAATTTCCCGACGTCGCCTACGCCTCACGAAATTATCGGGCGACAGTAACAGATACCTCGGGTGGATTAAAATAAGCGTAATCCATCGAGAGGCGAGTGGGTGGACAGGCGCGAGGAAAGTGGCTTATTTCACCGAACGCGGAGAAGATTATCTCGAGCTCGTCCCAAGCAGAAACCTCCGGTTTCCTGATTCATAGGCTGCCTCGTGTTACAAGCTCCTCCTGTCTTCACCGGCAGCTCAACGAGCATCTTACACCGTGCACGCTAATTAAAATTACGCCCGGCTGAGCTCGGCTCGCACGCCTATGGCTATCTCGCGTACTATAGGAAATCGTAATTGGTACTCGTTAACCGCCACAGTAAACGTATTACTATGCTTCGTACCCGTGGCCTGTTTACGCCAGAGAGAAAGTATCCTACCGGATTCCTCAATAACCGTATTCTTCGCTCTTGGTAACTCTCTGTTGAATCTCTCGCGTTTTCAGGAACTCCTCCACATGCGTGTGTTACTGTCCCCTATCGTATTATGTGAAAATTTCATTGAGGAAGTTCGTTGCGAGGGAAAACACTTGTGGTGTCTATTTGACCGTTAAGGGAAAATTAGCGAAGCAATGCGTGAGTGTTGCATTGTTACAAAGTAACGTTATTTAAAAATAAATAACTAGAACTACCACACCAGTCAAATTGACTGGTTTTACAATCTTATTTTAAAATTCCTACGTCATGTTATATTTTTTTCCGCAATGATGTAATGGCTTTTGTTTTATTTTTTATTTTGTTTTTTATGTATTCAAACTGGAAATAATTTTGTATCAAGGCTACTTATACCAATAGCAGTGAAAATGGCTGGCACTTGTCAAAGTGTACAGGAGTCCTGCAATCTGTTCATCGAACCCCAATTAATCAGTTTCCTCGTTTTCTATAACTTGCCACACGTTTTTCAAATTTTTATCGCGTATCATTCGATATGATGATATCAGTTATCAAAAAAATTCTGAATCGATCGCTGGATCGCTAGATGCTAACACTAGAAATACCACGCCAGTCAAAACGACTGGTCCTACAATTTTATAAATGTGGCAACCCTCGTTTAGGGATCATGGTGCCAGCTGGATTAATAATAGCAAAAATGTACTAAATAACATGGAATTGCTTCTGTAAGAAAGTAATAAATCAATAAATATAAAAATATTCTATTATAACGTATTTTTTAAAGGCCAGTCATTTTCACTGGTTGTGGTAGAAATAGCTTCGTGCTAACTATCGGTAGTTCTAGTGTTAATTATGTATAGGTTATCAATTGGCAAAGGTAGAAGAAACGTGTTAGAATAACAGGGACGATACAGGAAGCGTGTTCAAAGTGAGAAAGAAGTTCTACGTTTGGGAAAAGAATATTAGTAAGAATAGTCATAGATCGTCAGTTAGTCTGTGGAGAAGAGTATTCGTGGCGCTTAATTACACTTCGATTTCCTGAAATTTCATAAAATTGTAGCTTGTAGTGGGGGAAGAAAGAGTAAGAAAAATAACGTTAAACAAACTCTTGGGATTTTACGCTTCGATTTCCTGAAATTTCATAAAATTGTAGCTTGTAGAGGGGGGAAGAAAAAGTAAGAAAAATAATGTTAAACAAGCTTTTGGAATTTCTTTGTATAATGCGAATTCCACAGAAAATAATGTGAATCGACCAAAAGGAAAATACAAAAATCAAGTAATTATTTAATTGTTATTATCAATATTACTTATGAACGTAATTAAATAAATAGAATCTAAATAGAAATTTGTTTCGTCTAGCAAAGTATCATAGTAGATGCTGCACTTCAATTACCGCGTATATCTTTGCATTTTGCACGTACTATGCAGGTTTTTGGAATCTGAAATTTTCGAAAAATGCGTAAACATCTGCAGTCTAAACATAAGCGTAGGTACGCGTCTTTTGAAATATGTAGACTGCAGCTTTTTTAACGCGAATTTAGACTTTTCTGCACATCGTTAAAGAAGTGGGACCTAAATAAACGTTCTCTTCAGCCTCTAATTGCTATAAATATTTTCTCAGGATATTTCGTATGTTCCTCTTGCGCGTTATACGTATTCCATTCATTTTTGCACATTTCATAATCAACATTTTTCGTAGATGCATCCGCACAGTCTAGCAATATTACTATTATTATAAATTACAAATTATAATAATAATTGTAATAATAAGACGTGTCCAAAATTGTGGTACAATCAGTTGGTTGATGATTCTTCAAAAAAAAAAAAAAAAAAAGGGAAATAAACCACAAAGGAAAAGTAAGATTTTTTCGTTGAAAGCTTCGTTTTCGAAAAGAACTAGGTCATTTACCACAAGATAAATTAGGTCAACGAGCAGACCTATGGACAATATTTCCAACACTTGTTACATTAACAAAACGATTCTCAAAAAGCACTAATCTACACATTTGATGATACAGACAGAAGTTTCAGCTACGGTGACCTTTTTTTATTTTTTTAAATTCATTTTTTTTATTTGAAACTCATTTTTCTCGAAAACGAAGCCTCGAACGAAAAAATCCTACTCTTCGTTTTCCACCTATTTTTCCACGCAGAATTACCATTCGATCGCTTGTAGAAGAAATGCGACGGATTTGCACACTCTCTCTGTATAATCATCTTTATTTCCTCTTACGTGAGTTCCGTTACAAATAATAACATAGGAGACATATAAATATTCAAAATTTTATCAAAAATCTCCGATTTGCAGTCTGGAATTTTATAAAAATTTGGAAGAACTCTGAGATAGATGTCAATAGGAATATTTCATTATAACATTCGTTTAATACTTTCTTACAAATTAAAAGTTAAATAAATAATGTGGTAAGAGCTTAATTACAAATAAATTTACTTAGAATCAGATACAGCGTCGAATCGTTAATAATGTTTTATTATATTTATTTTATATTATTGGATTATGTTTTATTGGAGTTTAGATCGTCAATCTAACTATGAAAAATATACATTGGAAGCCCGTCTTAATGCTCAAAAATGGTCATATTACGTAACTCTAATGCAAACTGAGAAGCAATTTCATATGAAAAAGGCGTCACGCGTTTCTTACATCAGCGTGTGTTATTTGCGATGGAAGATAATGCGTATGTTCGGCATTGATTCTGAAACCGGCTGAAAGATTGTGGGTGTACGTAGAGCGAATTAGAATTGGAAGCTACTCGATGACTCGCACGCTTAGTCACCTGATGAATATTATGGCTGAATGTTCAGGTGACAGCGACACAAGAAACGACCGGCAGGTTGTCATAAGCCTTTTCCTCCTTCCGTCAAACTTCTCTCTTTTCTATTGCCATTCTATATCCACTTGCAAATTAGCAATAGCTATATAATGACAGTATCATTTACTCGTCATTATCACACACGCATATTGCAGGTACAGTCAGTCACAAAGGTATTCGCACACCCTTCACACAGTGTTAGCTGTTTGCGACCTCTTTGAAAACTTTGGAAAGTGCGTACATAAAACGTGTGGCAAAAAGTAAGCGTGACGAGTATACTCGTCGAGCACAGAGTATGTGCGACTGTTATAATGTGGAATTAAATTTTAATGAAAGGGCTGTTTTATCTTTCATTTTATTACTGCAATTTACTGCGATTCTGAAACTGCAATTTGAACAGCAAATATTAACTATTTTTTAAGCATGACGAGTATACTCGTCGAGCACAGAGTATGTGCGACTGTTATAATGTGGAATTAAATTTTAATGAAAGGGCTGTTTTATCTTTCATTTTATTACTGCAATTTACTGCAATTGTTAAACTGCAATTTGAACAGCAAATATTAACTATTTTTTAAGCATGACGAGTATACTCGTCAGAAACAGCTGATTCGTTACAATAGAATAACTTGTCTAAAGTGGATCAAACGACTGGAGCTTCTTTGAGAAGCTAGAAACATTAGAAAATTGAATTAGAATCTTGAGAAAATTGAAATTAGATATAATTAGATAGAAAATGGTAAAAATCGCGGTTTTTCGCGACTTTCACGTAACTGTAATAAATTTAAAGGTCCCTTTTTAGAGATCTTTCGCAAGATTTCGAGGAAACTTTCGGCGTCTACCCAACCTACACAAATCTACGAAACGTGCTTTCGAAATTTTCACTACAAACTCGGATAAAAAAGTTATATATGGTGACTTTTACTACTTTTATCGCCACTTGTACCAATTTCAATTTCCTCAAAATTTCTTTCGCGCGTCGTCCAAATGATCTAACGTTAGCTCCTCGAAAAAGCTCAAGTCGTTTGGTCCACTTTTAAAAAGTTATTCCGTTATAAAGGGTGTACGAATACTTTTGCAACTGACTGTATATTATTCATTTTGCTGCGCTATAAAATATACTTCTGACCGATGCATATTGCAATTTTTAATTAGAACGTTGTTGAGGCAAAGTTATCAAGCACAAGTAGAAGAATTTAATGATTTGGTAAAATTCATTAACCGAAGATTGTACCTTCGCTCGTATCGTAATACAAAATCTCTTTATCGTAATACAGTGCAGCTACATTACGATGTTTGATTAATTAATTAAAGATTAAATTCTGAATATATCAGCACTTCAACGAGCAATTAACATGCTTTCTCCACCTTCGCATAACGATTAACATGCAACAATATTATTCAATGGCAGTGCAGTTATTTACACGTAACGATTAATGATAATAATATACAAGGAATGTTAAACAATTAAATGCGTAAATCGGTATTGGGTAACCAAGTTCAAAAACCACATTTCCTTCTTCGTGCTCTCGCCAATCCGAGTCTCTTTCTTCCCCTCAACCAGTTAAGTGCGTTTGACGAGTATACGCGTCGAAGAGAAACATTGTTTCGGGCTGTACATATTATACAAGTAACAAAGTACAATAACTTAGAACAAAATGTTTAGCATTATACTATAATTAGCAATTTACAATAAATTGTATAACATGTATTGTACAGCACAATGTACTTGCACACTGTGATATATATACTACATATTATATTATATATTATTACTTTGTATAGTATATATTATACAAGTAACAAAGTACAATAACTAAGAACAAAATGTTTAGCATTATACTATAATTGACAATTTATAATAAATTGTATGATATGTATTGTACAGTACAATGTACTTGCACAATATATATTATACAAAATGATATATATAATACATATTATATTATATAATAGTACTTTGTATAGTGTATATTATACAAGTAACATAGTACAATAACTAAGAACAAAATGTTTAGCATTATACTATAATTGACAATTTATAATAAATTGTATGATATGTATTTTACAGTACAATGTACTTGCACAATGTATATTATACAAAGTGCTATATATAATACGTATTATATTACATAATAGTACTTTGTATAGTGTATATTATACAAGTAACATAGTACAATAACTAAGAACAAAATGTTTAGCATTAAACTATAATTGACAATTTATAATAAATTGTATGATATGTATTGTACAGTACAATGTACTTGCACAATGTATATTATACAAAGTGCTATATATAATACGTATTATATTATATAATAGTACTTTGTATAGTGTATATTATACAAGTAACATAGTACAATAACTAAGAACAAAACGTTTAGCATTATACTATAATTGATAATTTATAATAAATTGTATGATATGTATTGTACAGTACAATGTACTTGCACAATGTATATTATACAAAGTGCTATATATAATACGTATTATATTATATACTATTACTTTGTATAGTATATATTATACAAGTAGCAAAGTACAATAACTAAGAACAAACTGTTTAGCATTGTAAAATAATTAGCAATTTACAATAAATTTTATAACATGTATTGTACAGTACAATGTATTTGTACAATATATATTATACAAAGTGATATATATTATACAAGTAACAAATTGAAATAACTAAGAACAAAATGTTTAGCATTACACTATAATGATCAATTTACAATAAATTGTATAACATGTATTGTACAGTACAATGTATTTGTACAATATATATTATACAAAGTGATATATATTATACAAGTAACAAATTAAAATAACTAAAAACAAAACGTTTAATGACTATAATTATCAATTTACAATAAATTATATAACATGCATTGTACAGTACAGTGTACTTGTACAATATGTTGGCAACTAAGTGATTGCGGATTTTGTCATTAGGTGCTATTGACACTTAGTTGCTTACCCATCATAGAAACACAATTTCCATAGAAAATGCAACAAAGGAGACACGCTTGTCCATTTAGAAGATTTGAAATGCAGCTCTCGTTGCATAATTAAGAAAGACTGGGCGAAGCTTTGAATCATTAATGCCTGTAACTGCTTCAACACCGAACAATGCGTACACGAATTAAAGCGGAATCGCCTACCGGTTCTAAACGGACGTGTGCCTTTCTAACTGTTAGCGGCGCACAATGGGCCGAGGGGAGGACCGAGCGAATAAAAATCTGCGCCATGAATCACAGCTCACAATAACAGAAAATTTTGACTGGTCCTAATTTAGTCACCAGATAGCCTGCTGCTGTAGCTTTAAATCTTCCGCCACTCGCACAATAAATGATCTCCGTTTTCAAATTAACTATTGTCCGGCGTTAGGTAAGAGGGTCAACTAGTCTCTCGGCTTTGCTTTATTTCCACAACGAGTATCGTTCTCGCGTGCTGTTAACGATACAATGAGGTAGCAGTGGTGGAAAAATAACTCGGCCTAAGGCAATAGCCAAGCACACCACCTTCACGAGGTTACGATAAGTTTTACGTGCATTGCTCGTGGCAACTAAATGATTGCGGATTTTGTCAATACCATCTAATGACAAAATCCGCAATCACTTAGTTGCCAACCCAATACAATGCGCTTTATCTGGCAAGAACGACGTTCCATATCGTTCGTGTGAAAGCCGATGATGAAAATTCCTATATATACGTTCTTTGCCATTCTTCGTGTATCGTTAATTTGCATGTGAGTGAAATTATCGTTCGTTGACAGATTGCCTCTGTTTCGAAGAATGTCAGTTCGCAATACGCACGCGCTACTGTTTATCCATATAATCAGATACATTGTGCAAATATTATAGAGAAGTATATTAAGTATATTAAGTTAACGTGACTGTGGCGCGACAAATTGACGCGATGCTGCGACATCGATGAGATGAAAAGCTGAATAATTCATTTCGCCGTTGTTTGTCGTTCGCATGTATTCGCGCTAATTCTGCCTCGCGGCTGTCGCGCTCCATTCGCACTGCTTCGGTCTCATTGTTTTCGGTTTCGTTCAGTTTCTCGCGACGGGAAAACGAACGAACTGAAGATATAATTTTGATATTGGAAACTGCAGGAAGAGTCGAAGAATTTTTGCTATATGTTGAACCATGGTCGGTAAAAACGAAAACTTGCCAAGCCAATATTTCATTGTTCACTCACTTACTTGCGTATCTTTTCTTATTGTATTGTTAATGAATTTTTTTAAAAATGTAACAACAGACAAATAAGCATTTTGGACAACCTTTTCCTATACATATAAACCAGACACAACGTGGAATTTGTACGAGCATCCGAGACAAAGAGCAACGTAACGAGCATTTTTCCTGAAAATTGATATCAGAGGATCGGACGCGTGCAAAAGTCTGTTTATCACATGCTTGTTAGTAATTTTCCTCAGTGAAAATATCTCGAATATCTATTTCTTTGTCTGACCACACACGGCGACGCTTAAGTAGCGCCGATGCCGAGAATAATCTTCCCATCTGTTGGTGTATGCTGCGTAAAAATCATTCATCCTCCCTCTTGTTCCGACAGATATTAATGTTGACATTGAATGAAAGAACAGTGTTTTGTTGTAACTTAACAAACTCTCTTGGAACAGGTGTGCAAAGCTGCGACTACGAGTGGATTTCGTCAGAAGAATAAACAACAGCCTGCGTAGTAGCAGTTTGTAGCAGAAGTAAAATATGCAATAATTTAATGCAATATGTTTTTGATACTGAACAATTAAAATTGCGGAATTATCTGAATCGCCTTTTTTGCAAATTGCTCTTTGGAGAAAGGAAGAATCTTCTGAATTGGAAATTTTAATTGTACGTATTTTTGTTCAACATTTCTGTATTTGCAACACCTGAACGTCCCTCTTTTAACTTCACTAGCCATTTAAGCCGGAAAATCTACTAATTAACTTAACTAATAACTAACTTAAGCAATAACTATTGGGTTGGCAACTAAGTGACAAACCCCGCAATCACTGTTGTAAAAAAAAAAAAAAAAAATAGTTGAGAGAAACGTCAGTTGCAAAGACTGTTTGGTCGCATTAAAATAAAGTCCTATGGTCCTGTGGTGAAACAAACCGGGTTCCTAATTTCCAGAATCGTTCGCAAAATTTGGAATACGATAAAAATACGCAAAATTAGTACTAAAAATAATAATAATATTAATAATAAAAATCTCAAAATTATAATAGTGAAATTTATTATAATATACCACCTACTGTTTGTCCATATTATTAATCAATAAATTATTGTACAAATCCCAAGTTATTTTTCAATAATGGTCGTTAGGGTGTAGAAACAGTGTACATCATTAGGTGGTAATGACAAAACCCGCAATCACTTAGTTGCCAACCCAATAGTACTTCAAAATCACCAAAATCAGAGTAGCTTTTTTGCAGTTCCTGCATTGCTTTATGGCTTGCTGTGCGACGTTGCTGATTAAGAAACCCGCCTTTTATCCAACGTTTCGACAAAATGGCACTTGTTCCATGCTAATAATAAAGAGAATTCTAAGTTGAAAATAATAAAGAGAATTGCTGTGAACGTTTCGCGGTAAATGTCATAATCAGCGCGCATCCTCTCGACGAGGATGACTCAATAACTAGAAGCAAGGTCGTGTTACTTTCCTCGGCTCGAAACGGATCGAAGTTTCAGCATACTTAGGCGAGTAATCGGTTTACAGTTACTTCGAGCGAGTAAAACGACTACGTCGATCGATGCTGTCTATAAATCACTTCGTTCGTACAACGTTTCCGTTTGGCCAATGATCATGAACGATCAGGAGAACGTTCCTAACGTGTTCGTTTATCGATGGCACTTGGCGATACGCGTTTCGCACGTTCCTTTTCGTCTCTTTAGCCGGATGCGACTTAAAGAAGTGCTCGTGGCCATTTATAGATTTCGAAGGAGGCGCCGTCGTCTTGTGTACGCTCGTTACGCGCACGATCCATCGCGGATTCGCAATCGATCATTTCGACGTTCAACCTGCCCGTCTCTTCCACTCGAGTTCCTAGACGAAGCCTTATAGGGATGCAAGTGGCAGGCTGTGTCTGTTGGCAGTCGCTGTGGGACCTAAAGTCGCTCTAGAGACTGCAATTTCGATCGTGTCCTGCTCGCCATAAATTACCTTCGCGCCGCGATTATTAATTTAAAAGGGTAGCTTCCTAGTTGCTCGTCGAAATGGACATCTCGCTATCTGTTTCCACGCCTACGTTTATAATTAATGGACCGCTCGTTGCGCCTATTATACAACGCCGTGTTACACGTCCGCTTAGACGTTTTTGGATTAACTATTATTAGACTATGGATCTTTGCACAGACTAATATTCTTATGAAGAGATATCTCGTTTCGTTTGTTGAAACGTTACGTTGCATAATAATATACAGGGTGACTGTACTTTTTCCTGTGAATCTACGCCAGCGTATGCTACCAGTCGAGATGAGAGAAAAATGTCGTGTGAGTGAAGGTTTTGTTGAAACGGTGTATTAGGTTACCTGTTTCTGACGAGTATACTCGTCACGAAGAAATGGCAACATTTTGCGTTACGACGAGACTTGACAGTAATTAAATTTTACAATAAAACAGTCTTTTCGTCATAACTTGATTTTGTTCATAATAGTCACTCATACTCTGTGTTTGACGAGTATTTTCGTCACGAAGAAATGGCAACATTTTGCGTTACGACGAGACTTGACAGTAATTAAATTTTACAATAAAACAGTCTTTTCGTCACAACTTGATTTTATATCATAACAGACACGCATACTCTGTGTTTGACGAGTATATTCGTCACGAAGAAATGGCAATATTTTACGTTACGATGAGACCTGTAGTAATCAGATTTCACAATAAAACAGTCCTTTCGTCATAACTTGATTTTGTTCATAACAGCCACGTATACTTTGTGTTTGACGAGTATACTCGTCACAAAGAAATGGCAATATTTTGCGTTACGACGAGACCTGCAGCAATCAAATTTCACAATAAAACAGCCCTTTCGTCACACCTTAATTTTATATCAAAACTCTGTGTTTGACGAGTATACTCGTCACGAAGAAATGACAATATTTTGCGTTACGATGAGACCTGGCAGTAATCAGATTTCACAATAAAACAGTCCTTTCGTCATAACTTGATTTTATTCATAGTAGCCATGCATACTCTGTGTTTGACGAGTATACTCGTCACGAAGAAATGGCAATATTTTGCGTTACGACGAGACCTGCAGCAATCAAATTTCACAATAAAACAGCCCTTTCGTCACACCCTAATTTTATATCAAAACTCTGTATTTGACGAGTATACTCGTCATTACTTGCTTTTTGTCACACGTTTTAGGTACACGCTTTTCAAGCGAAGGTCGCAACTGATTAAAAGATTGTAACAGAAATACGAAATAACAGCGATGGTTCAAACGCGTTCTACTTCATCTTCGTTCAGATTAAGGTGTGAAAGAAACAGAAAAATTGAAGCAAAAGGAAGAAAACAGCTTCAAAAACTAAATGTGATCGCTAGATTGCGCATCACAAAACATAATCGAACATATTTAAATTTGCCACGGTACCGTGCCGGGACTACTCTTCTGATCCTTCTTTGAATCTATTTATCCTGCAGAATCTTCGAAATTTTCAATATCGTATCGTAACCGAGAATTTTCCTCCTAAAAGTACTAAATTTTTCCCCATTTGTTCCTCGCGTCACATAAATCGGCATAAAATTCACTTTTATTCGATTCTGTCTATTGTGTACGTCCCTTAAAGGTATTACAAATTCATATCGTTCCAAACAACTGTGTTTCATGTAAACCGAGATGGACTGATCGTACGACAGTTAACGTACGAAAGTATTGTGAATCATAATCGAATATCATATTTATAGAAGACACTGCAAATGCAAAAAGACGAGTTTTTCAAGAAGAAAAGGAAAACTATTCATTAACGTGAGCCAAATTCATGAAGAAGAAAGGCCTCCTGTATGTACCACCTCTTACTATTAATCGCAAAGAAAGCTCAATGCTTCGTTCGCTCAGATTAAACAAAATGACACAGACAAAAGCGAAGAAACCAATGTAGAGGCGAGTTACATCATTTTCTATCATTATCAATTACAACTAGTCTCTAGCCCAAAAGTTTCTTTCATTTCATGGGTGAATAATAGATAAACATTTTTTCTTTCTTACGATTTATTCTACAATAATAAAACAAATACACTGTGCATATATTATAATTCAATAAATAAATATTGTACATCCATTATTTCCTTCAAAACCGAAAGCAACTTTTCCGACCGTGTAATATCTGACAGCAGAAAATTCCACCTAAATGTTAGGCTACGGTGTTTTCATCAGTGACAATCCAATAAAAAAGATCAAAATTTTCAATTTCACCGCTTACAGGGTCTTCTATGAACACTGTTCGATATTGCAGATCACTGCGGATAGAAGAGCCGACGGAGAAAAGAACGCGTAGCGTGTCCATTTACGTCTGGTTCGTACAAAGTATGCAAAAGATAGGCACGAAGATCCGCCAGCTTAGACTCGTAATTGAACTATCGGTCGGAAAGTTTTTGCCGGCGCGGCCGCCTGCATAGGAAAATTTTCACCCGCCACGCTGAAGTGTAAGGAGCCGTGACTTTCTGTTTTGATCCGCTTGAACTGGTCGCGGCCACTAGTTCTGTCCTCGTCTCGGTATATTTGAGACACGGCTGGTGGGAGAAGGACGGAGAGGGAGTCGTAGGGCCAAGCAGAGTGGGATTTCGCGCGAGCGAGGAGAGAGGGATGGCGGAACTGTCAGTGCTACATCGGTTCTCTTCACGTAAGGACGAGCCACAGGGATCACCTGCGAATCACCTCTCGTCGGGACACCACTTCTCAGCCAGGTGAGCCTTTGCTCTTTTTCTTTTTCTCTCTCTCTTTTCCTTTTTTCCACGCTCGTCGCAAGATTAATCGTCGCGGATTCGCTTGCCCGCGAGTTGGATAATTTATGGCGTCTCTGGTGGATCGGTCGCTTTGTAAACACGAGTAGGTATTTTGTCCGGCTGGGGAGATTAATCGTTCGACCGGCAGCGAGCTGAGTTTTGTCAGACGAGGGGAAGGTTTTAAGGGCCTGGAGATTTTCCCTAGGTTATGATTACATCGGAAATTTAGTCCGAGGTCTGCGGAATTTGGGAATTTGTCATCTCCGCGTCGCTTGATAGATCGTAGCTTGGCCATTGAATGTGCAGATACACTGGCTGCTGTGACTGCACTGGCTCGCCAAAGCCGTAGAAAGCTTCTACGCCTGCCACTATACGTGCGAGAGATTTTCGCGTTTCATTAGGCTACGTAGGCAAAGTTTGAAATAAATCTGAGAACGAACGTAGAAATTGCAGGATATTTATTGTTGCAAACCGTATTTCGTATGGCAATTAGTATACAGCATGAATAACCGGCTGAAGCGTGTGAGTGTTAGACATCGTAAGTGATCGCGTCGAATACCGAGGTTTGTTAATACAACGTACAGTTCATTGTTTAAACGCTCCTGTGATCTCTACGATTGTACTAAATGTATATTAAACAAATGTGATTAATATATACGTCTATACATATATATTTCCACATTTGTGTGAAACGTCGTGAATTGAAATGAAAAAAAAAAAAAAAAAATAATCATGAAAGTCGTTGATTTTCCCAAAAGTGTGAAAGAAAATTCCAAAACGTCTGGTGTAACAGCTACATTAGAAATAAGGACCTAATATGAAAAGTATAAGTATAGTATAGTATTGGAAGGAACTTATTTAATGTTCGCGTGTATGCGTGTTGATATAATACCTCAACCGGTTTCAAGATACGATTATATCGTGCTTAACTGCACATTTCGGTTCCACTGACACTCTTACGGCGGCAATCGTGCATTTTAAATCGACTCTGGACTTTATTGCACTAATATTATGTCATATTACGTTAGAAGATATTCGTACAATATTTCTGGTTAAACTAAGAAACAAAGAAAACGAATGACACAAACGAGATATTTGAACAATAGCAGGGGTATTCATCTGAGAACTGCAGAGAAGGTTTGCACGTCTCTGTGGAGTGTCTGTTTTTGTTGAAAACTATAGTGGACTATTTATTATAGTGAAGTGTTCCTTTTTTTTTTTTTTGCAAATGTCCACTATACGGAACGATGAGAGTACAGGTCTGTAAATGGCTGTGCAATGCGCTGATCGTGTCGTTCCTGCACTCCAATTCACTCGAGCGATCTTCATGAACGCACATTGTAAATGCACTTACGTTGTTCTCAGAGACGAGTCTGGGTTTAGTTGCTCGCAAATTACAACACGTAATATATTCTACTTATAATCATTGATTTTAACGGCACATTTGATCAAGATAAAGATCTCTGTGAATGAGAGGCAATTATAATCAAATACATATTTGCAGAAAAGTTGAAAACTTCTTGAAATTTGAAACTTCTGCTTTGAAAGAAATTTCGGACAAAAGTTCACACATTTATAATTAATATATACAGTATATGTCTTTATGGTTGATTATTATATTGTGTATATTAACTGATTAATTAATACAATATCAACCTGTAAGGTTGATTGTTATATACAATGTATACAGCATCAACTTTTATGTTTGATTATTATATTATATGTATTAATTATATAACAAGATTAATTAACGTGTACAATATCAACCTGTAAAGTTTATTGTTGTATACAATGTATACACTATCAACTTTTATGGTACAGTATCCACTGATTAATTAATACTCACAATATCAACCTGTAAAGTTGATTGTTATATACAATGTATACACCATCAACTTTTATGTTTGATTATTGTATTATATATATTAATTACACAACAAGATTAATTAACGTGTGCAATACCAACCCATAAGGTTGATTGTTATATACAATGTATACAGCATCAACTTTTATGTTTGATTATTGTATTACATATATATTAATTATACAACAAGATTAATTAACGTGTACAATATCAATCTGTAAAGTTGATTGTTTTATACAATGTATACAGTATCAACTTTTATGTTACAGTATCAACTGATTAATTAATACACACAATATCAACCTATAAGGTTGATTGTTATATACAATGTATACAGTATCAACTTTTATGTATAACTATTGCATTATATAAATATTAATTAATGTGTACAAGTTTTCAGGTTGATTATTACATTGCAAATATTAATTACGCGATATATAGAATATCAACCTTTGATATTTACATTCGATAATTATATTGTATACAATATAGATATAATGCAATACAAATAAATAAATAAGTAAATACAATAGAATACAGTATGATATAATAATCAAGCTTAAATGTTGATTATAAATGACCATTGAAAACTTCATTTCGCTATTGATGAATTAATATTAACAATACACTTTCTTTATTTCTTGTGAATATTTCAAAGTGACAAATGTGGAAAGTGTTGTGCGATATTTTATCCGAGGAAAGAAATATTTCCTGCCACTGTAAGAAATATCTGATTACATTTCGTATGCATCCTAATAATATCTTTATTACCTGAAATTCCAAGATAACAGCCGGTCTAATTTATTTACTAAGAGAATGAAACTTTCTACTAAAAACGCTGTTCCATTTGCATAAAATGTATATAGAACACACCATGTTTCGTGTACACTTATTATACACGAACGAATCTACGAGCTATCGGTGCGCTCCAATTCCCTTGAACAATTCTCTCAGACTGTGTATCGCTTTTTTTTTCAATGACAATTATGGCTTTAATAATCCCTTCTTAATAAGCGTCATGATTGTTACTAACCACGTTTCTATAAAACCAGCTACAAAATTAATTTTCAATTTCAGTAACGGGTTGGCAACTAAGTGATTGCGGGGTTTTTCATTAGGTGGTATTGACAAAGCCCGCAATCACTTAGTTGTCAACCCCAATATTACATAACCTAACCTAACCTATTAAATAACCTAACCCCAATCACTTAGTTGTCAACCCAATAGAATTGAACTAGTGAAACTTATCATTTAAGCTCAATCCTCGTCGTGTGAGCTTTTATTTTCAAAACGTTCATCGCGTATGACATAATCTTGGAATTACAATGAAACACCTTAATGTCAATAAACTTGTCTGAAATCGGTTTTTAAATCATCTACGACTCAACGACTGAAATCATAGCAGCTGATGGTGAAAACTTATTCTAAGACATAGAGAAATTTCAGTGGAGAATCTTGACGATAGTACACAGCACACGGAGATTACGGTCAGTTGATAATTAGCATACCGTATATTTGCATATTATGTACATGCTTCCTAATGTTGTTATTATTAGACTTTTATGCAAATTCCTACGTTCGTGAATTGAATTAAAGAAGCGAAATCTAAGCAGAAACATGAACAGATATGCGCAAATATTATTATGCATATCGTGTGTATACACTGTGTGCATTGTTGTTATTCCTTTAAATTTCCCATAAATGCATAAACCTCTGTTTTCACTCTAATCGTTACATTCCTCTGATCCTTTCAAACAGATTTGTAAAAACCCAATGTGTACCAAAGCGCTAAGCTCTTTATCAATTCTTCGCATTACGATCTTTTCAATGGCTGAGCACGTTAGCATCAGGTTACTCGCTGATTTTACACGGTGTCAAGTGCAGAACGTTGAAATATCGCATACGACTGATAACAATCTATCTGAGAGAATTGAAATCACTGGGAAAGATAAACAAGGTCAAAGATAAGCTTAGATAGCAATAAAGTAGAAACACGGTAGAATAGATTAATCAAACGTGCAATTAGTTAACTAAGGATCGATGGTAAACCAGGTATGATAAATATATAGAAAGATGAATAAAATAAATAACATAATAAATAAATAAATAATAATAATGGAAAGCATAGCTAAAATGAAAGTTTATTTTATTACAAAAATATTTTCTGTTATTGACCCTTTAATTAACTTTTTGTAATTTAGTCTTTTATCAAGTGAAGATATAAATTTTTATTTAAATGCTCAAAATCATAGTTATGATACTAGTTGTAAACGTCTAATTTATTATCGGGATTCGATAGTGGAACAGCCTTTAGGGCTGAATCCGTGTTTCACCTAAATTACCTGTGTTTCATGTTCCTACCTGAACATAATTCTCTTCGTACGCTATAAAACCAAATTTATTATCACATCGTATTATATGATACAATGAATTTTGTATTCAAAACCAGGTTTCTCGAATCGAATTAATCCGTTGAAACTATCGAAACTGTGTACAAATTCGAGCAATTTTTATATGTTCAATCAAATATCCGACAATAGACGATGCAGCTACTTTTGCAACAAAGGAAAACAAGGCGGATATAACGAAAATTTTTCTAAAATTTTCTACAATTTCACAAATTTCACAGCTAAGGTCTACCGACCAGGAGCAATTTTTATTCAAGAAAATCGCTGAAATGTCGTTTTCAAAATGACCTACAACATTTGTTAGCGTGAAATTGGTAGAGAATAGACAAGTGACGTTACGCTACAAACAAAGAGACAGGTACATACACATACAGTGAGCCACGAAAGTACGAACACTAAGAAAATTCTTTCTATGAATTTATTACGCGTATTGTAGAAAACATTGTCAAATTTCACTCACACGACTAACATGATCGTATTGATGAATAAAAAAAAAGAAACCCAAAATGTACGCTACATCCGTTTGAAACGTATACGCGTGGTTATTTCTGTAAAGTTTCGGCTGAAAGTTGCTTGACTTCATAAGAGAAACTTAATAAGATACTTCAATTTTCTTTTTTTTTTTTTTTAATTCTTGTTTAAGGAGATTTCAATGGGAACGTAACTTCATTTAGTGGAACAATATATTTTTTTTAAACACCATTTCTATTCTCTAGAGGAAGATGTTAAGGTACTTGATGTCAAGGTCGAAGAGTGGCTAGTTTCAATGATATTTTAACTTTAAAATATAATATAAAATAGAACTTTAAAATATAGACAAAATGTTTTAAACTAATCATTGTTCTTGTGTCTTAATACTTTTTTTCTAGAGAATTGTAAAGTGTAACAAATGATACACGAAAAAACGTATAGTTCCATTTAGAAAAGTTATGTTGGTATTGAAATTTCTTTGTGTTAAGAATATTTTTAAATAATCGAAATGTCTTATTGAGTTTGCTCCTTGATGAAGTAAAAAAACATTTCTTCGTGTTTCTGATACTTCGAGAAATAGTCACGTGTATGCACTTAAAATGGACATACTGTATACTGAATTTACCATATATTTATTTCGAATAATAAGAACATCGATTAATGAGTGAGATAATATTTAGATCTGGTTAGTAATTACACGGTTAAAATGATTATTCATATTGTAGGAAATGATTTTATGATCTCTAGAAAATACGTGTTCGCGGTAAATATCTTGTATCCGCTATGTCCATATTCAAATTTGTTCTAAACTTTAGCCATAATCGTGTTCCATTAAAACGTTAATGAAGTTGGAAAAAGTTTTTCATATATCCATAAAAGTTTGCTTCATGATATGTGTTGAAATACTTTAATAAAACAGCGTATGGTTGCAAGCCAATATAAACTTCATGAACGAATATAATTACATGTTGTAATTGAAACGTTGTTTTAACAGATTAAAACATGAAACGTCGACAGTTTGTCGATAAAAGCATTTTGTCGGATTTCTTGTTGTTTTTTCCCTTTACGGTTCAATCGATTTTTTTCCTTTTAAGGAAGAAAAACAAGGAACTGTTGGAGACTAGCCTGATATAACAAATCATAGTATAGCCAGACAAACGATAAACAGAGTACACGCCATCCTTCGCCACCCTTGTACAGAAACGTCTGTACGAAAGAAGCCAAATGACTCACGCTCGTTTCAACGATCCTCTCGAGCGGATTCGCGCGATTAACATTCGTGAGCACGTGAACCCCGAGAGAGTTCAAGAATATTCAGTGTCTACAAAAAGCAAGTGTCTAAATTTTGGTATCATTTAGTAGTAGTTTCATATGACTACAAAAGGTATTGACAGGTTATTTTATATATTTGTTACTTTATTGTACTACTAATTAATTAGATTCAATTTTCATAGTAGTTTTGTATGACTATAAGTAGTATTGGCNACACTGTTCTGCATATTTGTGAAATTTGTTAATTTCGTATCATTTAGTAGTAGTTTCATATGACTACAAAAGGTATTGACAGGTTATTTCGTATATTTGTTACTTTATTGTACTACTAATTAATTAGATTCAATTTTCATAGTAGTTTCGTATGACTATAAGTAGTATTGGCACACTGTTCTGCATATTTGTGAAATTTTTTAATTTCGTGTCATTTAGTTGTTGTTTCACGTGACTAAATAAAGGTATTGACAGACTACTTTGTATATTTATTCCTTTATTATTCTACTAATTAATTAATTAGATGTAATTTCCATAGTAGTTTCGTATGACTACAAGGAGTATTGGTACGTTATTCTGCATACTTATTACGTATGTAAATTTCATATAATTTACTAGTAGCTTCATATGACTATAAAAGGTATTGATAGGCTATTATGTACATTTGTTACCTTATTGTTCTACTAATTAATTAGATATAATTTTCATAATGGTTTCGTATGACTACAAGGAGTATTGGCACCTTATTGTGCATATTTGTGAAATTCTTTAATTTCGTATTATTTAGTAGTAGTTTCACGTGACTACAAAAGGTATTCACAGGCTATTTCGTATATTTATCCTCTCATTGTTCTACTAATTAATTAGATGCAATTTTCATAGTAGTTTCATATGACTACAAAAGGTATTGACAGGCTATTTTGTATATTTGTTGCCTTATTATTGTACTAATTAATTAGATATAATTTTCATAGTGGTTTCGTATGACTACAAGGAGTATTGGCACCTTATTCTGCATACTTATTACGCATGTAAATTTCATATAATTTAGTAGCAGCTTCATATGACTATAAAAGATATTGACAGGCTATTATATACATTTGTTACCTTATTGTTCTACTAATTAATTAGATATAATTTTCATAGTGGTTTCGTATGACTACAAGGAGTATCGGCACCTTATTGTGCATATTTGTGAAATTCTTTAATTTCGTATTATTTAGTAATAGTTTCACGTGACTACAAAAGGTATTGACAGGCTATTTCGTATATTTATCCTCTCATTGTTCTACTAATTAATTAGATGCAATTTTCATAGTAGTTTCATATGACTACAAAAGGTATTGACAGGCTATTTTGTATATTTGTTGCCTTATTATTCTACTAATTAATTAGATCCAATTTTGAAATTTCGTATCATTCAGTAGCAGTTTCATATGACTACAAAAATTTGACACTATGAGAATACAATGCAAATCCTGTTTATATTAGTAGAATTCGATCAAGTCATTGATATTCTTATTATATTTTCCAAATTTCGACTGAAGAACAATTTTTCGTTGTTCATTGTTTATACCTACACTATAATTTATCTGTAATTTCATTTATCCGTAACAAATGACAGACATTTAAAAAATCTATATAGATTTTTAAAATGTGATAAAAAAAAAACATACATTCGAATCGCTCGAACAAGCCAACATTGAACAGAAAATACACAACAACGAAGGTGGTTTCCATTGTATTAACTCTCAATTGTCACACTTGTTTTACGAATCTCGGTTGTCACACTGCATTGCCCGAGACCTGTTCGATTTTCGAATTGCTGTCGTTCAAAAAATATCACTGATATCGAATCGAAAAAATTCGTCAATGTAGTCTGAACGTCGAATATGTTTTGCTAAAACAGGGTTAACAAACGAAATGACATCACTCTCAAAAAAAAAAAAAAATCATTCCCACTGTATAACTGTAAAACTGTAAAACAAGCTATAACTCCTTTATATTTTAACATTTCTCGCCAAAAAATTTGAGACGATACTTTCGAGGCGTATTACTCCGAGGGAATACATAGTTTGCTAGTGCACGTTGCAGGAAAGATATCTACCTCAATTTTTCATCAAAAAGAGCAGTTTCTGAATAAGGAAAATGACGCAATTATACGAGAAAATTAATTTATTCGTAGACTCAGGTAGAACAATCTTTCATTATTTTTTTATATGTCGATTTACATGTGAAAAAATATAATCATGATTTCAATCAGTTCCTCCATAGTAAATGCACAAGAGTATGTAAAATTTGCACGCAAATAAAATACGTCATTGCATCAAGAAGTACGTCTTTGTCGCACTTGGCTCAACACGGCGTATTACTATAACTTTAGAGAGCTGTCAGACGCAAACTGACGGGATTCTTAGCAGCGTAATCATCAGACATTATAAAAAAGACACTTGGAATGAATGGTAAATTGCACACGTAGATTCCATTATAACCGACGTCTCGAAGACGTGTCCCTGCAAAGTAAGACTGTGGGTCATTTAAGACCCGTAATCACATCCGTGGGTTAAGAGAAACTTTTTACTTCAGTTTGATCCTTCTGCGTTGCGAATTCCATACAGCAAGCAATTCCTATAACGTAGAACGTATCTCCCGCGTTGAATCGGGTCCCATCGTGTTCGCGTTAATTTGCGATAACTCGAAAGCGTCGAAAATACATCGGCACGTCCCACAAGTAACGCGGTCGTTGGTCTACGCTACGTTAATTTGATGAAAACGAACCGACTACTTTTATTCTTGTTTATTTTATTACCAATTGTAATTATCATTGTGATGAATCTTGTTGCATTTTTTACAAGTCGCTATCCTTTCTATTAACTTTGCACTCTATGCCGAATATGACTCGACGTCAGTTTTTATCTCAGGAGCTCCTTTGTCGAGTCCCACTCGACATTCTTTCATGTGCAAATCAATAGATGTCCTAGAAAAGCAGGATTGCATCCTGGAAATTGTTTCAAGATATATTATACGCTTAAAAATTAGAAAATATAACAATAGTGTGAATAAAACTGGTATTTAAGTGAATTTCTTTCCTTCTTTATTTATTTAAATTGTCTTATCTTTTAGTTCAAGTAAATTTCAAATAAAACACTTAAAAGCGTTGGCAGCTGCTGGTAACAAAATTGAAATAAAATTCCCAGTGCAAAGGGTTAATATTCTTCTATCCGAAATTCATAAAACTGCGATGGTAACGACTGAACTTGTTTTTATTATTATTATTATTATTATTATTAAATTTGTACTTTACAATTTGTCCAGCTGGACATTTGGTCAATTTTTCTAACCTAAGACCGAACTTGTGGACCGAAGCATCTGTCGTTCCCGGAAAAGCGAGTTACTCGTGGCATGAGCCGATACTTGCGGACGACAGTGCACCTGCGATATACCGCGATATAGTCGCGCGGTATATCACGAGCGCGTCCGCGCACGCGTTTAATCGCCGAAGTGGACAAAGCGAGCCGCCTAAGTATCGCATCGCATCGCGGTTAATTAAAGACGATGCTACGAGCACGAGGGGAACGGGAGAGGGGCGCGGCTGAAAAGAACCGGAGAGCTACGTCCGGCGCGCGCCGCCGAAGAGAATCGCGTCTGCCACGCGTCTGCTTTGTGCTCGAGCCATGATAAAAGATAGGAAGGCTGGCTGCCTCGAATGACCAAGCCATCTCGGGACGCGGCTACCTAAGTAATTGCACGCGTTACGTGTCGAACGACCAACCGTTAAATCATCATCATCGCGCGTTTCGTACAAACTTTCCACGAATTTTCCTTTGTTCACTGGCTTGTTCAATCGCAGTTGCGTATACACTTCTTCGGTCGTTGAATCGCAACCACTGCAAACTTTCGGTATTTTTTTACTCCTCTGGTCAAACTAGCCAGTTTTACACTTCACCGACAGATAGCCTATTAATCGGTTTTTTGTAGCCAACGCTTGCCGACTGATAGCCTATTAATCGGCTTTTTGTAGCCAACGCTTGCCAACCGATAGCCTATTAATCGGCTTTTTGTCGCCGACAATTTTTTTATTATTTGAGCAGTAATTTGTTATTTAGTACTAAGATACTTTGCTCAGTTGTGTCAGTTGCGTTGCTTTGTAAGCTCCCACAGTTTTATACCAATTTGAAAAACGTTACTGTTCGCGATGAACGAAAAGAATGGTATTGGAATGTCTAAACCGAAACAGAGCCGGCGCCAGGGAGAATTTGCGCCTGAGATGCCGGTCGGACGTGCGTATGCTGTTGAATCGCTACCGGTCGGTAAAGTGTTAAGTGTGTTTGACGAGTATACTCGTTGTAGAGAAACTTTGTTTCGACGCGTTTGACGTGTGCACTGGTCGTGCGAAATAAAAAGATTGCTTATTATATAACATTTGCTGTAAAAACTCCAAATTTTAGTAAGAAGAGATAAAAGTTTGTTATTTAGTGGTATGTTTACTT
Organism: Bombus sibiricus; assembly: GCA_014737505.1. Classification (NCBI taxonomy): domain Eukaryota; kingdom Metazoa; phylum Arthropoda; class Insecta; order Hymenoptera; family Apidae; genus Bombus; species Bombus sibiricus. Next base: position 469,530 of record JACXIM010000063.1, on the reverse strand, counting down.
TATATTGTCACGTTAAAACTATTGTGTATTTTTATGAAGAAAAATTGGATTATTTGGTACATTGATTATTTTCAGTGTAACATATTTCTTTTTATAAACTCAGTTGATCATTTTCACTGTTATTTTTATTTTATTAATATTTGTATTGCAGTTAATTAAGTCGGTAAGAAAAAGTTACTCCTATTTCTATACTTCTGTACTTCTATTATAGTTCTATTACATTATAGTAGGTTGTCCGAAAAGTTTCTTTCGTTTTACAAGGAAATAACATTTTCAATGCAAAGAAGCGTATGCCACGATAGCTATAGGACGACTGAACATAAAAAGACCGTAGCATTTGACAAATTAGCTTCCATGTTTGTACAAACATTGCCAGATAAAGCAACCTAGTACCATATTTATTAATTTTAATTATTTATTTAATTTAATTATTAGGCAATAATTTTAAAAAAGTAGTAATTCTTGTTGCTACAATAATTATTCAATTTTAACTAATTCTTATCTCATCAAGACGCGTCTATTATTCACATTGAACTGCTAAAAGCTGACCGTTACCGACCAAACGAAAGAGAAGAATATCGCTCGTTCATCGAACAAAACCTGCTCGTTCTTTCACTTGTATCCAAAGTGCAAAGAAATTTATTCTCAATGTGTCGAATTATCTTTGCTGTCACTTACCACCCACACGCGCTCATTTCTCGTATTAATCCATCGTACGTTTTGACACATTCAACGTGTTACACTCGGCCTACTCTTTCCACGTACGCGTAGCTGAAATCTTCTTCGCCGGTTAATTAGAATACCTTTGGTGGTTAGATCGGACAGATTTCCATTGCAATGGTCGGAGTAAGCGAACAGGATTAGCAATCGATTAGGGTACCGTATCAATTAGCGGCGGGAAAATAGGATTAACGCTGGTGTGCACCGAGCAACAGTGTTTTCTGGTCGCTTCAAGCAAACACGTGCGTGCCATGTGCGAATGCGTGGCTAATTGTACATGCGGAGCACGGCTGCTGCGTTTACGTTCTACGTGCTTTCGCTAGTCGAACACTGTAAATCATGGTTTTTAGTCGCTGCTGTCTCGAAATCTCGTCCGGTTAACGTTAATCGTCGTTCCTAGTACAATACACACTACGTTTTTCTGTGAAAAATTATCTACGGTCGATAAGTGATATTATTTGGCAACTAAGTGACTGCGGATTTTGTCAGTACCACCCAATGGCAAAATCCGCAATCACTTAGTTGCTAACCCAATAAGGTTCACGATAATTGATAAAGTTTAAACGAACGACTGAATCTGAATATAATTTTATGCCAAGTTCAATATTCGGTTATTTGTCAAATCGATTAAATCACAGAAAATATTCATTGTTACATCTCGTTTGAATCTGTGTACGTTAGAATTCGGCATTCTGTTATGGTTTGATTTCAATTTAGACATTAACATGTTTCACGGATTATTTCGAGCGGATGGAGGCTGACAAATTGAATAGGAAGAGTTCGATGATAAATGTAGATTTCCGCGTCAAGTCGCGTCTTCGTGAAAATTCCAAGAAAGCTATGGAACTGTGTAATTATACAATTTGATGAATTCGATAGGAAAAATTCATGACAAAGGTAGGTTTCCGCATCGGGTCATTTCTCCATCGAACATTTCAACGAAGATACACAGCATACTGTTGCAGTCTTATTATATTCATCTTATTGGCAACTAAGTTTTTTTTTATTTAATTCTTTACATTCACAATTTGTCCAATTTGGACATTTGGTAGAATTTTTTAACCGTTTGATTATCATGTGGGTGGCTACTCCCAGCGGGATACCATCTTTGTGTTTGTTAGGTTATGTCCTTTGTGACGGCAACTAAGTGATTGCGGATTTTGTCATTAGGCGGCATTGACAAAATCCGCAATCATATAGTTGCCAACCTAATGGCATAAAAATCAACGAACTGGAGTCGGTCGATTCCACTCGTTGGATTTTTCTCGCGCGATCCTCGAACGTGTCTCGTACGAAAGTACTGACACGCCGCGATCATCTTTAGAATCGACGGGTTAAAATCGACTACGACGAATTAGAAACGAGCTACCACGTGTCCGGTGTACTCCGAATGATCATTTTGCACTGACGCGTTAATATCTCGAGCACACCTGAGAATTGGACTATAAGCGGCCTGGTCGAATTCCATCGCAAGTGGCCTCGCGTTCACGCACGTTTAATTATAGAAATGAAGTCGTGTACCTGGCCTAACCATACTCATGGGAGTAGCGTATGGTAATCCTAGCGAAGTAAGTTTTAGTAAAACTATAAATAATCCCGGCAATAAGACGAGTGGAACATGGTGGAATACCTGGGTCAGCAGACGTTCTGGTTTAGACGGTTAGATTTAAAGGCTGCGGTGTTCTCATCTTCGCCTTCGAATTTCCTCCCACAATGCACAGAAAAAATCTGTAAACCTACGCTTGTTATACGCCGACGTTGCCCAAATTTCTAACCTACTCGTTCGACCTGAAATCGCCTCGGAATCTGTGAATTTAAATTTAGTCTTGGCCCTTGCGACAATATGCAAATCATCGATCTTTACCTGTTGTGGTAGATACGAAATGATCGAAATTTAAGACAGTATCGTATTTAGAATCGTTGCACGAGTTCCTACGTTTATTTTTTCAGTGAGCCAAGTTTGAAGTTTCGATGGAATTGTGACGTGTTTTTTTTTAATTAATTTGTACTTTACAATTTGTCCAGCTGGACATTCGGTAAATATTTCTAGCACTGCTACGTGTGTTTATACTTGATGTGCTTCCATAACCAGTTGGCTGTTGCGATTTCTTTAAAAATTTTGGAAAGGGTGTACCTAAAATGTATGGCAGGAAGTAAGCGATGACGAGTATACTCGTCAACCTCCACAGTATGTGGCAAAAAGTAAGCGACGACGAGTATACTCGTAAAGCAGCACAGTGTGTGGCAAAAAGTAAGCGACGACGAGTATACTCGTAAAGCAGCACAGTGTGTGGTAGAAAGTAAGCAATGACGAGTATATTCGTCAAACACTTGACTGTTATAATATAGTTATAATATAGAATTGCAACAGCAAATTGTAACTACTTTTTACGCGTGACGAGTATACTCGTCATAGCACGAAATATTGCCATTTCTCCTTGACGAGTATACTCGTCGAAAATAACTAACTGGTTAGGGATTGAACGATAGAATTCGATTATTTTAAATGTCGATAAGCGAAAAAGAGTAGAGAATCTTCGCTTAATAGATAGAATAGAGAATTCGCTTAATAGGAAAAATAAGGTGAAAGAAGCGTATGTAGATCGAACAATTAGTATTCTGAAAATTCCTATTAATTACACCTTATGGTCGTTTCTTCCGACTATTCTACACTTTTTATCCGAAATTTTATTCCTTCCACTGCTGTAGAATTTTTCCTATTTGTTATTAAAATATCCTTGCAACGTATCCTGTGCTTCATCCTCGGTATTGAGCTTTTCTGTTCGCAAAGAAAAAATGAATTTTCTATCTCTCTAAACGAAATACCAATCAATCTGGAAAAAATCCAGAAAGCTGCCTCTGTTGCAGTCTATTCGATATTCGTGCAAAATCCAATCCCTAAAATGCGCGTTATCACAGAGAATGTAGTTGTGTGACGTTTGCTAACCGGACTCTCAATAAGAACTAATTTTTCTAGCGATGTTACGCAACTTTGAAGCAACTGTACGACCTCTGACTTTTAATCAAATTAACTAAAAAGAACTCATACTATCGCAAACGCTATTTTTCTGTTTTGCATTCGAATATCTAAAAGATGTACAGGGCGGTGACCATGAAAAATGCTTCAGATCTCCGAGGACAGATAGTGCGTTAAAACCACTATAACTTCTGTAAGTGATAGTTCCATTTTCTAAGTAGATGATATTCGAAATAACAGAAATATCTGAAATAGACAGAATTTCTACTAGAAGTGTACACATGATGATAATTAACACGCACAAAAATCGACTTAAATTTTCTGAGAAACACGTGCGTGTTCCCGATGCGTGTCAAAGAAACCAGTCATACGTTCTAACATTCGTTAGATGCCAACCATCTAGCGCAATTCCATTAATTTTATTAATGGAATTTTTCAAGCCAAACGTGCACAGTTACTAATATCAAAAAATTGTACAATCAAATTGTACAAATTACAAGCCGCCATCCTATTCGACATAGAACGATAAAATTGCAAAAATCGTAAAATGGAAGTCTGTAACCTGCAATTCGTAATTTGTCAACTCGCTAATATCGCTCGTTAGTTGGTTATTGCGCGAGGAAGCTCTTATGGCGTTAAAGTTTCTTCGCGCTTTATCTATTTCTTAGCTTTTAGTCTTTGAATCGCAAACGCGTGGCAACTAAGCGATTGCGGATTTTGTCATTAGCTGGTATTGACAAAATCCGCAATCATTTAGTTGCCAACCCAATAGAAGAACTCTGCTGCTTTCATCAACCTAATGACACGGTTCGACGTAGACCTTCGACGATGATAACGAGCGGAGACCGGAGAACGAAACGCGCGTGTATATGGTGATCGATCGACGAGATGCACTCGCCGCTGCTTTCTCCCTAAACGAGCTAAGGAGACTTCTAATTGCAGCCAACGATAACACGAACGAGTTTCCATCGTTCGACGAATATATCGAAAACGAACGACGATGAAGTCGGTGTCGCTCGATTCTTAACCATAAAAGACCATCCGCATTACGTCATGAGACGTGACTCACGATAGCTACTGGCCTAAAAACACTATTGCGACGACAAACCACATCGCGTCGATATAATTTCCTGCAGAGAGCATCGTCAAGGCTGTGCACGTTAATTCGAATTTAAAGGCGCGGATTTTCCCTTCTCCGCCGATCCGAGCGAATGCACCGCGCGGTGTCCACCGATCGATCGATCGATCGATCGATCTGTTTTCGTGTTGAATTAGAAATGGTCATTGGTGAAAAAGTCCTTGATCGCCATTTTTGGTACGAAGCTCTTTACTAGTTGGCTGTTGCAACCTGTTTTTCAAAAGTGTGCAGCAAAAATGTGTGGGAGAAAGTAAGCGACGACGAGTATACTCGTCAAACACACAGAGCGCGTGTGGCTGTCATAAGGTAGAATTAACTTGTAATGAAATGACTGTTTTATTTTTGAATTTCATTGCTGCAATTTACTGCTATTGCTAAACTGCAATTTAAACAGCAAATGGTAACTACTTTCTACGCGTGACGAGTATACTCGTCAAACACAGAGTATGTATGGCTGTCATAATATAGAATTAAGTTGCAATGAAAGAACTGTTTTATTGTGAAATTTGATTACTGACAGGTCTCGTAACGCAAAATATTGCCATCTCTTCGTGACGAGTATACTCGTCAAACACAGAGTTTTGATATAAAACTAAGTTGTGACGAAAGGACTATTTTATTGTAAAATTTGATTATTGCCAGGTCTCGTTGTAAGGCAAAATATTGCCATTTCTTCGTGACGAGTATACTCGTCACAAGCAGCTAACTGGTTAAGTAGGTTTCACTTATGATTTCCATTTAAATCGACGGTATGTATTTTCAGTTGAATTCAACTTAGTTGTTGCTAAGAATATAATTGAAATTCCATTGGTTTTTTTTAAAGTAACAGTGTTTATCTCGTTTTAACTTTGCTTTCATAGCTGTGCGCTACAAATAGCAACGAAATTTCAAAAGCTCCACGCCATATTTCACGTATGTAGTACACCAGGAACTGGCCTGTCAAAAATGTTGAAATCAGATAGGATATTCGTGATATTCCGCTTACTTGGACCGGATTTCAAGAAACCTGCGACGTAAAACGAATTCAGTTAATATCGCCAGGAAAGGAGCGAGTAAGAAGGATCTTTTGGGACGAATTCTATTTCAAGAGAGGTGGATTTAACGCTTGAAAGCGGCACAAAGTATTCACACAGAATATACAGCCCGCATGGCCTTGTTTTCACATCATGCGTTAAAAATGGCTGTCTTTCATCTCGTTGTAAGTGTGCGCCCGTCTGATCATTAACCTTTGATTGGAAACCTTGAGTTATCGTCGATATTAGAAGCTTCATATGCTATTTCATCGAACGATTTAATTTTAACAAAATCGATAAATTTATATTTTATATTCTATAGGAAGTATACTGCGAAAGTATATAAATATAAACGTCTTAGATTCTTTTTCAAACGTCAAGTAGCTTTATCAAAAAATTCTATATATATATCTGCTGTAACGCCCAAATTGATTATCGAACATGTTGCATACAATTTTCGATAAATTCATTGATAATTTTAACTTGCTTAGAATTGTGCAAGAAACGCGCCAAAATCTTTCTAAACGCGCAAGAAACGTAGAAATGCTTAGAGCTGATTCGATAAGTCGTGTGTTAAACGAACAAACTGAAATATTGGGTTAGGTTGTCATTGCCACCCAAACCCGCAATCACTTAGTTGCCAACCAATTGTATAAATAAATCAGTTAAATATGTATAAATTGAAATAAATTAAGGAAAAAGCTGCAGACAATAAATAAAGCAGATCTTGTCACAGTTTCAACGCAATTACAATAGTAAATTTTATGTCATAATTATGAAGTCTATAGTGACAGATAAAAGACAGTTTACGGATTGGTACACTATGAGTGGTAGTAATTTTTATGAAATATTTTTTATACAGAAAAGAACTGTTTATATCGCTACTTTATAAAAGCGAAACATTTCAGAAACGTGCAAACAATTTCGTACCATTTTGATAACAATCGTGAGATTTGCAATATATTGGGTTGGCAACTAAGTAGTTGCGGATCTTGTCATTACCACCTAATGACAAAATCCGCAATTACTTAGTTGCCAACCGAATATTATATAACCTAACCTAACCTATTAAATAACCTAACCCCAATCACTTAGTTGCCAATCCAATATTATATCATATTTATTAATTGTATCGTTTGAACGTCGAGGATAATTTGATTTTGTAAAATTATCATCTTCTCTCGCACTCTTTAACCGTCAAACCTTCTTCTGTCCGCCATTGTGTAATAATAATGAAACTCTTAAAACTTGTAATTTGTCAAGCAGGTACAGAAACAACGTTCTAGTAGAAATAGAAACATAATGTTCCTGTCGCGATCTGACTTTCGTCGAAATTCGTTTGCAATTACGTCATCATTTCGAAATATATCATAATTACGAAATTGTGATTTTATGGTGGTGAAACGTGGCACACGTATTAACGTAGGTACAGTAACCACAGTTGTTGGCACTGTTATACGTTGTTACGCAATTAATAATTGATTTATTTGCGTATTTGATTATCGATTATCAAAAGTAATTATATTTGATTCCCGTGGCTGTGATGATCGAGCAATTTCCGCGTTCATTCGATTACGTTGATACAACGATTGAAAAGCATGGTAGCAATGATAAGAGCATACGAAGAGTGAATGTAATTGGGTTATAATTTGTAACAATGTTTCATGGTAATATTATGCTCCCTTCCTCTTGCAAATATTTCTGTAACAATGAATTGTAAAGTTAGACATTAATGTACAATGTAATATACGATAACATAGAATAATAGACACCTAATTGATCAAGAACCAAGCAATGATAAATAAAATTGGACAAAATGGGTTACACGTTGCTATGTTGAAATACAAAGAATAGAGGAAAAATCATAGATATAAAACAAATTTAATATAATAAAATAATACAGAATTTTCCTTGTCTTGAAAATATTTCTGCAGTAGTAAGATATAATATTAGACACTTTATTCGTAACAAGTTTAATATAGTAAAATAATATAGTGTCTTGCTTCTCTTGAAAATATTTCTGCAGTAGTAAGATATTCTAAAATTCTAAAATTTCTCTTTGGCTTTCTTAAATTATATTTTGATAATAGGCAGCTAATTCATTAGGAAACAAACAAGGAAAAATAAACTGAGGTAAAATAATTTACATGTTACTGTATCAAAGTACAAGCAATACAGCATGAATCATAGACATAAAACAAATTTGTTATACAATGTCTGTTAAAAAAAATAATTTAGAGATACTTAATTGTCTTCGAACTTGGTAGAATTGTAGAATGAAAGTGGAAGAAAAAATACCAAGAAACGAGATATTGTCTCAAATATTATCTTATTTATATTATATTATATATTACATAAACAAATACAGAGTAGAAGTTAGGATTAAAGCGTAAAACTTGGCAAAAGAGATCAAAGCTAAAGGTAAGCAGAAAAATATACAGTGAAATAAGAAAAACAAGTTTTTACATGTAAAACACGTTTTGCGAGAGAAATCATTGGAGCGTTGAAAAATCTACTGTTCTACGCAAATATATATAAAACTTCCCTAAAAAATAACGAAAATTGCTCATTTTCAACGTTTCTATAATTCTAATATTCACCAGATTCCTCGACATTAAAATAGATAATTATTCAGTGGAGTTAAATTAACTGGGAAAAAGAGCAAAAGTAGTTAACTATTTGTTTCCCGTACATGACATAATCTGCAAATAAATTAACAATAATTATAATAATATAGATGCTGAGCATCGAATTAATTAATTTCATGAAATTAATGATAAATTTAGATCTTGCTCTGGCTAGTCCTCTAGGCGATCTCCTAGTTTACCGAAATCAAGAATCAGTCTCGAAGCTATGTATTAAACATCTGAGTAACCAGAAACTCGTCGAACCGAGTGATCCTCCATTTGCTAGCGAAGAACGCGTGTCCATTACCAAATGTAATTCGCAAAAGTTCTATACTCGAAAGAAGAGGAACGTGAGTTGAAGGTGGATCGCCAGTATCGAAGTCAACCTTCTCTCTCTCTCTCCTTCTCTCTCTCTCTTTCTCTCTCTCTCTCTCTCTCCCTCTTTACTCCGAATGAAGATCGAAAGATCTGTTCAGTGGTGGGTGGGACGAGTGGGCGCATACAGCTTCGCCGCAATTACGTTTCCTCGTGCGATCGTTTTCGTGCTTCCTTCGTCCACGGTCATTCGAGTACTTGACCCCGGAACCAGCACGGAATATCTGTTAAATACTGCAGCCACGACTGCTTAGGATCGATATATTCGAGTAGCTCGATTAAAATACACGTAAGTTGGTGTTATCCGACAGCAAATATTTACCGAGACTTGTATTTCTCTGAATATAATCGAATCAATGGAGTCCACATATCATTTTCTTCGTCAGATGTATTGGCTTGACAACTAAGTGATTTTGTCAATACCATCTAATGACTGTGTACTGTACAAGTGAATATTGTGTATATATATCAAAGGACATTTATCTACAGTTTGACACACATATATAGAATAATATTGTATAATACAAAATAAATTTTATAACATGTATTGTACAGTACAATGTACTTGCACAATATATATTGTACAAAGTGATATATATAATACATATTATATTATATATTATTACTTTGTATAGTATATATTATACAAGTAGCAAAGTACAATAACTAAGAACAAAATGTTTAGCATTATACTATAATTAGCAATTTACAATAAATTGTATAACATGTATTGTACAGTACAATGTACTTGCACAATATACATTGTACAAAGTGATATATATAATACATATTATATTATATACTATTACTTTGTATAGTATATATTATACAAGTAGCAAAGTACAATAACTAAGAACAAACTGTTTAGCATTGTAA